>BCLH01000644.1:0-28047 GCA_001602315.1 Zoysia pacifica
GTTTTCAGATGCATATACTTGTCGCTGTTAAATTCTGTACATAAGGAAAAATCGGCTGCTCGAACTGGATGTCCCAACACAAGCAGATACGATGCCCTTTCGTGATGGATGGCCGTTAGAGGTCTGCAAGTTGCCATCCATTTGCTGAGCTACCACGTACAGGCAACCACTTTCTGTTTGTTGGATCATAGTGTGACTCATGCAAAAACCTTCTCCTCGCTTTTCAGACACCAAAAGACACGAACACTTGTCAGGGAGCTAGGTCACGCTCCTCGCTTTCTGTTAGCTCTCCGTCACCAAAAGATACGTACGTACAGAAAGGGCGGCATTTACGTGTACGCATCCCTTCTGTATATACGTACTGATATTTCTCCATAACGTACACTACAGCTGGATCGATACATACGGAGGACTACGGTCGTACGACGCGCATCGATTTCCTTTTGTCGATTACGCATGAAAAGGCTGCATGAAGAGTACAAGAGCCTGCCTGCTTGCTCCCTTGGAAACAGGCTTTCAGTTCCAGGCTTCCAGCTCGATCAAGCCGATCCAGTGTCTTGAAAACGAAGGCACTCGTTACGTACGAGTACTACGCGTGATTGGTTATGCGGCTCTGCGCAGTCAGGTTGAAAATTTGACTCAGGTTGATCGTGACCAGGATGACGAAGGACAGGTTAATATAGTCTGTGATCGGTTGCATGTATTTGAGTTAAAAAAGTGCATTAAATACTTACATGCTGCGCCGTGCGAGTCAAGCTCGCGAGGAACGGACTTCGTTTTCGTATCCACGTGATCAGGCTGAGAGTCACTTTTTTATCTGCTCAATCAGAGAAACAGTCGCACAGCCTTTCAAACAACAAGAGATTGCATTCTGTCAACCTCATTGTATCATATCACAACACCAATCACGCTCTGCGTGTTCACCTCAGCAGGAGAGGTACGCCCGTACGTTCGTGCAACATGATCTTTCACATTGAATGAGCTAACCGGAGCTCCCGATCACCGATGATCACCAGCCGCACGCGACCCTGCGGTCCGGGCGGCGTCGTCCGATCGCGCGCGCCAGTCCACGCACGTGCGTACGGCCGAGATCGATCGGCGCATGCACGGGTGTGCATGCTGCGAAAGTGAATGCGAGGCAGCACTGCCGCAAGCGCAGCAGGCAGCAGTACCAGCCGGTCGTGCGTGCGTCGTCGTCTTCTACCTCTCGCCGTATCCCTTCGACCGTCCTCATTATCTTCGCCTTTGTGTGCCACAGCGAGCTGCTGTTAGGAGTTAGTACCGCTGCAAACTTACAGCTCGGTTCATGTACTGTTGTGAATGAGCTGAAGTGAACTCGTATATCCACAGTTGATGTGAAGCTACCTGCAACAGTGTAACAGATAGAACAAGGAGTAGCAATCTCTTGCGAACGCTAACATAAAATTCTTAACAGAAAATAAAGCAAGGTCGCATTCAACGGGAGTACATTTTTTATCTTTGCCGACATGTTTTTCTGTTTTCCGAAAATGCGCATGATGCCCGCTACGCGCTATTGACAAGATCGATTTGCAGAGAATCCGATGCAAAGGGCGTGCATGTACAGCATGATCGGACGCACGCATATCACTGTTTGTTTGCTGTTTGGTTGTTTGTTTGCGCCTAGACCCCTCCCCCCCTAGGGCCCCGGCCGGACACCAATCTTGATCACTCACTTCAAAAAAGGAATCGGTTTCTCGCGCATCTTTGCTTCCTCGCAGGAGGAATTGCGTGCATGATGCTATGGCATGGTCTAGCTTGGAATGACGCATGACAACAGCTTAGAAAGGAGCACATAGACTAGGCGCGTCTCCTCCATCCAAAACAGCTGCGCAACAGACACTCCCTTATCGATCTTGCCTCACGTACGCCAACATACCGTGGCATGTTTACAGATTCGATTCTTGTAGATTTGTTTCCACTTCAGTGCGATGGTGTGGTATTTTTAAATTTTTTTTTTTGGAGAAACTCAGTGTCATGCATGTGTGCTTTAAGAACAACAGCCATCATCTTCCTTCGGATAAGCTACGTACGTACATAACTGTATAGGAGCTCCATGTTTTCCATGCATGCTTGATTTGATCTGTGCAACGAATTTGTGTAATGCCAGGTGAACCATGACTCGGTCAAATACAAATACCATGCTTCGTTAGTACTAGTCAAGTCTACATTTCGTCGGAGCAAATTAATAATGGAAGCAAATTACGTGCTGATGTTGACAATTAACCTCTGCCGTTATAGACATATCCATGTCTACATCGATGGTTCAAATCTTATTAAGTCGTTTCTTTGATCCCACCTAGGAGTACTAACTAACTCGTTGCGTACGTGGGGATTAGACCACGCCACGCACACGCACTAAAAAAATCTGATAATTTTCTTTGGGTCCTCTGTTTCAAAACTGCCGACAGAAAACTGTATTTGGGATCGATTCTCGTCATTTTTTCAGACCGGATGATAGATGCGTTTGCCTATGGATCAGCAATCGACCGGTTCAACGCAACTACTATGAAAGTAATGAAACCGGCGTTTTGTTTGATAATTAGAAAAGGAACCTGGATTGCATTCTTTGTTTGAACCTCGATGGAGAATATAATCATATAGTTAGTGGTGCATTGAACCGAATAATAATATTTCAGATGGTCAGTGGTGGATTGCTCATTAGCTGCCGGGCGGCGCCGTATAGCAACAAGCGCAGGGCGGTACTGGCTACATGCATTCCATGTGACCCGTCCCAACCACCCTCGGTCGAAATGTAAAAATGCAAGATTCTCTCCTCTGAGTAGCTTTGGAAAGTTGAGTAAGTAGGCTTTAATTAAATAAAAAGAATCGTTACAAGCATGTCATCAAACCATCGCTTTCCAAAACACTATGTAAGTAACTCTCTGAATATTTATCCAAATATATAGTTCAAATTAATAAGCGATCGACATCGTATAAGGTGATGGCTTCAAGTTGGAAACTCCAGATGTTTGGATCACATTTGTGTTTCAAATTAAGAGTTTGATTTAATTCGCGTTTGAGAAGATTCATCAAATTAGAAGGCCTCACGGTGTGGCCAAGTGGACCAATATTTGCATTCATGTTTGCCGAGTGCAATCCTTCGGCCACTCGGCAAACAATTTTTTGTCGAGAGCTACACGAAAAACACTTGGTAAAATAAAAGCATTCGGCAAAACTTTTTTGTTTGCAAACAAATATTTGCCGAGTATTTTTGGTTTTGCACTCGGCAAACTTGCATGTTTGACGAGTGTTTTTTTCTGCACTCGGGAAACAATCTTTGTCGAGTATTTTTGGTTTTACACTCGACAAACAAGAAACATCTGATTTTTCAAAGCACAGTTTAAAGTAGCAAATTAATTCAAATGAAAAGATTTTAAACTATAAAGTTGTATAACTTTTCAAGATTTACAATTTTTATTTTGGTCATTTCTTCATTTGACAAAGCTATAGTAACGTTGTTCGTAAAATCTACATCTCTCATCATATAGTTTCATAAAACTAAAAGAAACATATATAAAATTTTTGAACAATATTACTACCACTATGTCAGATAAACAAATGACCAAAATAAAAGTTGTAGATCTTGAAAAGTTATACAACTTTGTAGTTGAATACTTTTTAATTTAAATTAATTTTCTGCTTCAAAATGTATTTTAAAAAATCAGATATTTCTTGTTTGCCGAGTTTAAAACAAAAAATACTCTGACAAAGATTTTGTTTGCCGAGTGAAAAAAAAAAGCACTCGGTAAAGACTTTGTTTGAAATTTGAATTTTTCAAACGACCTCGGATGGAGAAATAGCTAAAATAAAAGTTGTAGATCTCGAAAAATTATGAAACTCTGTAGTTGACAACTTTTTGATTTGAAATCATCTTGTCATCGAAAACTACATTTGAATTTCTTAAATTTGAAATTTAAATTTTGTAAACGACCTCGGATGGAGAAACTACCAAAATGAAAGTTGTAGATCTCGAAATTTTATAAAACTTTGTAGCTGATAACTTTTTGATTTGATTTAGTTTAGGGCCTCAAACAAACAATTTACACTCAGTTTAGTGTAATATTGTGGAACTAAAATAGAATCTAAACATAAGTTACAGTGCGCGACTGGCTGCTTTGTAAAAAATGCCGCGACCGGTCAGTGCAAAAAATGTCGTAACCGGCCGGTGGGGGTCTCTCGCGATAAAAAAAATTGCTTTTTTTCAGGTTTTTTCGGGTTAAATTTTATCGAGTGTTTTTTTTTTTTGTCGAGTGTCGACAAAAAACACTCAGCAAACAACTGTTTATCGTCACAAACTAAGTCAAATGAGTTTTGTCGAAGGTAACACTCGACAAATATTTTGTTGAGTGTTTTATGGGCTTTCTCGGCACTCGGCGAATATCTGGTTTCCGACAGTGATGTACATAACTGACGATCTCAATGAGATCACGTCAAGACTCCCGAGTCCACGCGTGCACACAGAAGATTTTTAAATTTCACCCCGTCGATGGCGGTGCACGCACGAGAAGTTCCACGGGCGCAAGGCTCCAAAACATTTCCTGACAGTGGCGCAACATTTTTGAACTTGCCTTGGCCTGTTCTTCCAGCAAGGAACAAACTGAAAGATCGGATTAGGTAAGGAGATATTCCTCGATCGTGTGCAAGCACCACTGAAATTCGTTAGTTGGAAGTGTTGATCGATCGATGCAGCCTATGAGAGGAACGAAATCAACAATTCTGACCTCTTGATTGAACTAAGTTCATTAATTTAATGACTTTTTTGAACGGAATGGTTGAACTTAATGGCATGTCAAACTAACGTGCTCATTGGCTGATTTGTTATAGCTGTACGTACCAGTGTGGAAGTGATTCCGGTTTGAGGAGGTAGAAGAAGCCTTTTTCCATCAGGCGCCGTGTCGTTGCAGTCTGGCAGACGAATTCGCAACGTACGCGGTCACACATAATTCGTTGCTTGAAATTATAGACCATCTAAATCATGGAACTGAATGGCTTTCATAATTCCTCAACAACTTTCCAGCTCCGTGAACCCTACCAAAGCTCCCAAAACAAACTGAGAAAGTAAACATGGGAGCTACTACTACCAGTCTACCACAATCATCATAAGTTCACTCAGCTCCAATCCCTGCCCCAGAAACGATACCTACTCTATTTTTATCAAAAGGCATATATATATATGTGCCACGGTATATGTACCAGTAGAAAGAAAACGGCAAGCTAGCTTTTGTGATGGAAGAAAACTCATTACGAACCTCAGATGATTATTCTCTAGGTCGGAGTTTTGGGTTCTTCAGGTTGACACTTTTCGGTCTCAGGTGGGCAGGCACTTGCTGTTTGTTAGTACTACTAACAGAATTAGGTGTGGTCGCATTAGTCTGTTTTGCTGTTACTGAAATAATGGTGTGGGTGATATATTCATGCGTCTGGTTCGGACACGGTCTGGACTTAGCTTTCACATGGTAGTTGAAATAAGAGACCTGTTCCTCAGTTCAACCAAACAGTTCTGTTGTTTTAGTTCAGTTGCCTAAATCTACTACTCCAACTACCTGTCATGGACAAGAAGACTTCGCCATACAAAGATGGCCAAATTCATATTTTATTTTGGAGCGCAAAAAAATTACGAGTTGATCCTAGCATCACAGTGGTGTCATCTGAAATATAAGAACCTCGTCTGCTACTGCTACCATTGACCCGGACTCTGTCCTCGCCCCAGCTGACGGATGAGTGGTTGAACATGACCACTCCATGGCTTCCTCCAATACTACAAAGAGGAACAGGCTGAACTGAATTGCGTCTGGCTGAACGCGCGCATACGTTATTAAGTCGAGTTCTGCCAACAACTCCCAGTCAAACCTCACCGGAACTCCAATACTAGAAAGAGGAACAAGCTGGATCGGTTGTAACGACGGTAGTTCCGATTGGCCGATGAGCAGTGCAGCAACTAGTTTATGCAGGAGTGGTAGCTTTCCTCGCATCGCACTGGTCGTTGTCCCGTCAGTTGGCTCTCGAACAGTGTTCAGCTTCAGATTGAATCAGGGTACAGACATTTTCGGTGATCGGTGACGGAGCGGAAGCGGCGCCGGCCCGGCCGGCATGGTCCGCCCGCTGCTCGCGCAAAGCGTTCGTTCGTAACCAACGGGGACGAGGGAACAGTTTGGTTGGCTTGGAGGGAAGCGCCGCTGCCGTCTATGCGAGGCGAGGTCCATGACTCCATCCCGTGACGCGCGCGGCGGTTTGCTTTTGCTGGCCCTTTGCCGACCTGATGAAAGCACTGTGACAATGGACAGAGACGTTGCAAGCATGCTGCTTGTCTGCATGGACCAAACAATAGTTCTTTGCAAATTGCAACGGGGATTAGTTCCTTGTTTGTCTTCATGTTCTTCGAACAAGGGAACTGAAGAAAACAAAAAAAAAAAAGCGAAAACAAAAAGAACAGGGGAACAATAGTAGAACGGAGCAAAGCATGAACATGAAAAGAAGAGACATGGCGGTGAAGAGGCAGAGTATCCGATCTGCGTTTGCCTTGCAGTTCATGCTACACAAGTTGTTGTTTCTCTTGCATCGGCCCGTTCATCACGAACAATCTCACATCTCACCTTCATGTTGGTTGCGACGCCCACCCCAAGCAACAGCAGCGGAAGCGAAACTGAGGTGTGGAGCCAGCAGCAATGTCACTCACATCTCCACACACCCACACGGACGACCGATCGATCGATCACCGTTCTCGTCCTCTTCTCCGGTTCTCCTCCTAACCACGTTATCGATTAACGCTAAGTCTAAGCTAATCATGGGTTCATTCATCGTCTTGATTAATCACCAGGGCTAGCTCTCGTCTTCGACCGCTTCGCTCCTGTACACCGCCCGCCGCGCGCCGGCAGTGGCTCCGATCACCGCGCGCCGACGCCGAAGAAGTCGAAGAAGGGCAGCGCGGGCTTGTCGCCGCCAGCGGGAAAGGCCGGCTCGCGGTGGCGAGACAGTGACGGGGCGGAGAACGCGGAGCGCGGGCTCGGCGTGAACGCGGACGGCGCGGGCGCGGCGGCGCGAGGGACCATGTCGTAGCCTGCGGGGGAGGAACAGTGTCAGCGATGAGACTATGACTGGAAATGGAAAAGCATGCACGCGAGCGACGACCGAGGACTGGAGTCGGTGCGGAGTACGTACTCTGGTAGAAGCAGGGGACGGGGGCGGAGGAACCGAGGGAGAGGTCGGTGGTACAGGTGGACGCGGACTCGTCGGAGTCGCCGCCGCCGCCGCCGCCGCCGCTGTACGCCTCCTGTGCGCCGCCGTGCTGCGTCGCGTGGAACGGCAGCGGGGGCGGGGAGCCGTAGTGGTGGTGGTGGAGGACGACGACGGGAGCGTAGTGCGTCGGCGGCGCGGGGGTCGGCGACGACGAGGACGAGAACGCGGGCTTGCGTCGGCGAAGCGAGCCGGCATGCTCCCGCTGCCTGCGCGCCATGAGGACGTGCCAGTGGTTCTTCACGGCGTTGTCGGTGCGACCGGGGAAGAGGCGCGCGATGAGCGCCCACTTGTTGCCGTACGCGCGGTGCGCCGCGAGGAGCCGCTCCTCCTCCTCCTCGGAGAACGCGCGCCTGTTGATGCGCGGGTCCAGCTGGTTGAACCACCGCAGCCGGCAGCTCTTCCCTGCTCCAAACCCATCCACCGCGAACAAGGGTATCAGGAAACACGAAGCGGACGAGTCGAGGAATGCACGCTCGACGTCGAATGAACGAACCAGCCGCACGCAGCATTGCCGCATTGCGCGTTACCTGATCTGCCGTCGAGCTTCTCGGCGATGAGGTTCCAGTTCTGCGGCCCGAACTGCGCGACGAGCTCCTTGAGCCTGGCGTCCTCAGCGGGGCGCCAGTGGCCTCGGGAGCAGAGCTTCCCCTGTCCTCCGCCGCCATGGCCATGGCCGGCGCCACCGTCCTCCACGTCGTACACATCCTCGGCGTCGACGACGACTTGCTGCTCTCGCTCCTTCTGGAACGGGGCCGGCGGAACGGGGCCGTAAAACCCAACCATCTCAGGAGCCATTTTTGCTGGGTATTGATGAGCAGGAAGAACCAAGGCGGATAGGGAAAGGGACAGCTTCTTCCTGTTGATGCTCCCGCTTTATAGGGAGGGGAAGGGGAAGAGGACTAGAGGAGTCTCTCCTGCTTTAACACTGGCAACTGAACAATAAAGAAGCAGCAAGTAAATCCCTGCCCATTTTTGCTACTACCCTTTTTTCTCTCTCGACGGAGTAGTAGTAAAAAAAAAATTTTAGCATAGGAGTACACCTCACTCTAGAGAGAGAAACGCAGAAGGTGAGATGGGAATACGGGATTGGTTTGGCTGGGTTGGGTTCCCTGGACTTTGAAACTGATTATGGCAAAAAGGGCCTGGTTCTTGTGGGGAGAGAGAGAGAGAGAGAGGGCGTGATTTGTTTTTGTGGGGTTCAGCTTCAGAGGCCGTTCGTGTGGGTTTGGGGAGTCCAACTCCAACCACTACCAGGGGCGGAACGCTGTCCCCTCGCAGCCTTGACAGACCCAGCAGAACCAAAACCCTGTCTCGTTCCTACACGCCGCCCCCCACCCCCGCCCCCACCCCCCCGGAGCGCCACACCATTTTTTCCACACATTTCTATGCTTCTTCCAACCATACCCATTATTAGCACCACGACATAAAAATGATACCACTGACAGTATCCGAGGACATGCACGAGTTCAGTTCTGTGAAAAAATATTTGATTTTTTTTCTGTTCTTTTAGCGAGTGGAAAAGTGAGGTGTGTGATTTTTTAAGCTTCATCTAGAGGAAAATCAGAACAAGTCATGGGATGCACATGATTCACGGTAGAGTTCGTAGCTAAAGATTTTGCATGGCATGACGATCTAATCGTTTTGAGTTCTTACTAGTTAAAGGAGGCTATAATTCATGGTTGTAAAGTGTTAGTATGTTGTAATTTTAGAGGGATTTGTCTGTAGCACACCGAATAATCCAGCTTGATCTGTAGGACAATAAACAAAAAAATATAAATAGGACACCGATAAATTTTAATGTCCTGCTGCATACCACTTTTTTTTTAGTGTGTTGCACCTACAAAATCAACTCCAATCAGTTAGTCAGTGTCTTAACCACAAATTTTCCAATTCAATTTAGTACTCCCGTAACGAATACATACAGCCCAAAATTTCAAAAGGGCAAGGACAATTGGGAGGTAGAGTAATCAGTACTGTACGTACCTGCAACAAACTCGGCAACGGCAGCTTTGTTCCTAAAACGAACTTTGTCATATTATCTGCTCCCATTCTGAAGTTCTCCGTATCTCTCACGCGCCTCCCGTGGTTAGAGCAACTCCAATAGTCTGATTGAAACATTTTCTAAAGTTAAATATAGCCGTTTTGTGACAAAATAACCTTCCAATAGACTGTCCATTGCTCTCTCCATTTTAACTAGCTCTCTATCCTACAGTTCTCGGTCGGCAGCTTTGGCTCGCCCGTGCCGCTCGCCGACAGGGCTCTCCCGCGCGCCTCCGGTTCTCCTTTTCTCGCCAAGACTTGACCAAATCACTTTGGGTGGACAGCCGTGCCGTGATGGGGTGGAGGTGGCCGAGCCGATGCCGCACCTGGGTGGTGCTGATGGTGGTGGCTGGGGCGTGCCGTGGGCAGCCGGGGCGTCATGGTGCCACGCCTGGGACGGGGTGGGCGGTTGAAGGGGTCGGCGACCAGCGGCGCGACGGGGCTCCCGAGCTCCAGGGACGTGACGACATTCGACAGGGATGCCGCGGCGACGATGGCTCGGTGGCGGCCTTTCTACTTCTCGCGTGGTGTTTTGAAGGGTAGCTCTTACCGGGGTTCTACTTCGTGAGCTGCCCCACCGCGGAAGCATCGTGCTCCAGGTCATGTTGCAACACCGGCGCTGTGCTTCGTCGATGTATTTTTATCGATCTGAAATGGCCTCAAAACCACCCCTTCAAAATTTAGCGAGGCTGTTGGTTTACTCTAGATTATACAGGGACGTTTTACTTTAGAAACTAGCTAAACTTAGTTAGAGTAATTTGGAATTTGTTTTACCTAGTTTGTTGGAGATGCTCTGCGTTTGTTTTGGATCTTCCGCCATTCACGGCTACGCCCCGCCCGAGCAGTGTGTTGTAGCCAGGCATGTTTCGCGTGAGGCAGCGGTTCTTACAGCCTTTATTTGCTGTTACTGATAATGATGCCGGGATAAACAACCCAATAATCTTTCTTATCAACACGCTTTCCGCACTGCAAAACGATTAAATAAAAACCTGCAGTCCGTCCTCGTCGTATCGGCGCCTGTCTTTCCGGGTCAAAAATGTCTGCCAGCCCCTTTCAGGTTCATCTCATCTCCCAGGCCAGCTTTTTCACCGTTAATAATACTAAAATAAATATCGTTTTAGATTTTTATATTTCTATTTTAATTATTCATCTTATTAAAAAAATTTAAAAAATATTTATTTTATTGTAAACTGATTTATTATTAAAAAATACTTTAAACTTGACTTATTCATTTTTTATTTTTAAAATTTCTTAATAAAATAAATAGTTAAATATTTATTTTAAAAAGTCAAAAATGACAATTATTTTTGAGAAGAAGGAAGTATACGACGGGTATAAGATCTTCCGTCTCCGTATGGTAGTATGGCAGGAAAGGCGTGCTGCACAAACAAGACTAAAAAAACCACGCGAAATTTTCCCATTTGTAGCAACCGGTAACTTTCACCCCGAAAAAGGAGCGGCCTAACCCGGCCCCGTGTTGAGAGACTGGCGCACAGTAGTCTGGCTAAAGATTTTCTTTCTTCTTCAGAGTCATGGCAGTATTGGGGCAGGGCTAGCCACCCATAGAGTAGTCGCTCTTTGCAGAGATGAACAGTGAGTGCATTATTGCGGGTGTCAGGGAGACAGCAAAGCAGGCTGTTCCCTCCTTTCCCCCTCACCTACAAAGCTCTTTTTACGAATACTTGTCAATTTTAATTTTTATTATTTATACTTTGATTAATTATAATTTTAAAATATTTAGTTTATTAAATTTAAGATTATAGATTCTGAAATTTTAGAATTTGAATTTTGAGATTTTTAAATCTCAACCATTTGGATGTCTAAATTTTTGAATTTTAGAATTCAAATTTTAAGAATTCAAAATCTCAACTATTTAGATTACAAGATTTTATCATTTTAGTTATATTAATGTGTATTGTGGTATAAAATTTTGAATAATATTTAGATATATGAGATTCTATAAGATTTTATAATCTTACAAAAACTCTCTTGTTTAGATACTATTAGAATTTTTTTAATCTGAATTCTCATAATCTCTTTAATTCAAACGCCACCTTGGTAGAAAAGTTAAAATTGCGTAAACAAAGGTTTGTATTTTTTTATCTCTTTTTGAAGTTTTTTTCCCTCACAAAACTGTTTGTTTCGCTGGCATTTCCGTCTCCGTCCGTTTGCTCGCGTAGAGACGACGGCCGGCCGGCCTGCGACTCTCAGCCTTGATGAAAGCCTCTGATTCGCGGCGCGGCCTAACGGAACGGCGACTCCAGGACCGTGAGCGAGCGAGATCTTGTTTGTCGCGGAGCCTGGCGTGAGACCGATCGCGCCCCTGGGAATCCCAGGCGAAGCGCGCGTGTGCCGAGGTCACACGTGCGGGACGGGCGTCGCCGGCGGTGGTGGTGTCCGGATGGACGGTGGTGATGAGCCTCGGCTGTGTCAGGCGTGTGGCGGGGCCCGCCACCAGCTCTGGCTTTCGGCCGTGGGCCAACGCCGCCGCGTGGAATCGTTTGTACTGGTACGAAACCTCTGTTTTCAAATACTTATCAATTTTAATTTTTTTACAAACTGTTTGATCATCTTTTTTAAAAAAATTTAACATATAGACATAAAAAATATACATTATCAAAGTATATATGATAACAAACCTTATGATATTATTTATAAATTAATTAAAAGTTATAATTAGTTAGAGAATGAACAGTAAAAATTAAATTTGTCAAGTATTTGTAAATGAAAGTTTGTACTAATGATGTTGTGATGGTCTTATATGGCGGGTGTCTGATGTCGGAGACGTGTATTGCACAAAGGATAAAAAAGAAGTACTTTCCGAGTAATTTGTTCCTCAGTCCGTCTCAAAATAAATAACATTTTTGATTTTTTGAAATCGACATTTAATTATTCATCTTATTTAAAATAATTACGAAAATACAAAAATAAACAAGTCAAAATTAAAGAGCTTCTAATAATAAATTATTTTACAATAAAATATTTTAAAAAAAACTTTTTTGAATAAAATAAATGATAAAAAGAGAACTTTAAAAATTTAAAATGAAACTTATTTTGAAACACAGAGAGTACTATTCTAATAATAGTAATAATAATTTAAAATTGAGACGTGGCCGGGCAGGGCTTAAGCTGTCCGATAAAACTATGTGGATGGCCGGAGGAGCTAGCCAAGTGGTCGCGCCGCAATCACCACATGCTTGTGTCTCCGCGGGCTGATCGACCAACCACTCATGCATCAACCTCGGATTACCCTGTCCCCGGCGTGGCACGAGCGCACGCGAACACACATGGCACAAAAAAAAACCCATCCTCAAACTATTTCAAATGTTATTTTCATGAGTCGAACGCTACTCTTAAGTGACGTTTAGCAATTGAAACTTTTAATATTGGGATTGGGAATCACAATCTGAATCCTTCGTCCATCCATTTCATTACATCTAAACTTTTAATGTTTACTAATCCCAATTCTATATCTCATTTTCTATTTCCAAACGCCACCTTCTAGGCGAGACTGAGTGATGACCACCATCGACCTTGGACTAGGGTTCTAACGTAACCCGGGACCGGGATGAAACTGTGAGTTTTGGAAGCTAGCGCCGCGGGGGTGACCCTCACCAAAGATAGTGATCCTCCAGGAGTTAGGCTTTGCAGCACCTTTTCCTACTGCTACGGGTTCACTCGAGTCATCAAGCTACTAGATCCAGTCAAAAAGGTCGCACCACCCGGCGCAAGACTCGGTTAAAGGCTAATAGTACTGCTCTACCGTCTCAGTGTCGTTTTAGATTTTTAAATTTTTTTTTTATCATTCGTTTTATTTTAAAAAATTTTAAAAATATTTATTTTATTGTAAATCGATTTATTATTAAAAGTACTTTAAGTTTAATTTGTTTATTTTTTATTTTTAAAATTTTTTAATAAAATAATTAGTTAAACAACGATTTAAAAAAGCACGACAATTGAGAGGAAGAAAGTAGCTAGCAGCGCTATTAGCCACATGCCATAAGAACAGTCCAAGAGATCGCGATCGTCAGGCCAGCAGTCAAGTTACCCTAACAACCCCAAGAAAGAATGTGCTTGCCGCGTTGCTTACGGACCTTAACAAACTGCAGAGTACTCCGTTGAGACTGACAGAAAATGTACTATCTGCCTCTGCACGTACGTTGTGGTCTAAGAACACTGAAACCAGACACCTCCTTCTGCTCGCTCATTCTAGCTAGGTTACTTTTAAATCCAACTCCTAATTGCCATGGTTTCCTTCATTCCTTGATGCATGAACACAGTGTTGGCTTGGCGCCTAAATTTAAAGTGAGACACTTTAGGAACACAAGTTTGATTATTACCGGTGATTAGCTAGCTAGTACCTGCCCCCACTGAGCGCTGATAATTGCAGTTCCGAGGACTCCCGAACTTCCAAAACTAACAAATTATAGCAGATTAAGCTCACAGAAGAGGCTTGACTCTGTTTAGTACAGTTGAAACTTAATAAAATAATAAAAAAATAGTTTATTTTTTTTACTGGTGAAAAATAGCTAAAAAATAAGTTACTGTTTAGTTTATTCTTAAAAAAATTGTTAACTAATAAAATATAAAATAAATTTGTTGTTTGACACAGTTTTTATTTATTTTTTAAATAAACTAAAAAATAAATTATGCCAAACACAGCCTCTATGCATGCCTTGCAACCAGTGCTCTGTCAGGCGTCGCTTAGCAGTGCTGTGTAGGACGCGCTACAACAAAAAACTGTGGACGTTGTTGGAGTGGAGACGTTGTTGGACGCGTCTCTATGAGGTGAAAATTGAGTTTTATGGACACGAGGTGTTCTTGTGTGGGTTTGCCGAGGCTGCAGTGACCGACAGGGTTCCACCCATGCGCCTGAACTGGTTGGTGTTGGAGTTCTCAGACCCACACGAGCGGCCTCTGTAACCACATCTCCCCCGAGAAAGAAATCGTAACCTCGACTTGTTTTCTAGGGTTTGTTCATTGTTCAAGCAGATGGATTCATCTTCTCCACTATATTAAGCCAGCCTCCCTCCCTTCCTTCACCGCAGCAACAAGGAGCAAGCCCTCCATTTCTCTGTTCTCTCTTCCTCGAGCCTTGCACCCAAAAATCAATGGCTCGTGAGATGGCTGCTGGTTCCTTCGGCCCCGCTCCACCGGCAGCGGGAGAGCAAGTGGTCGTCGCGGGGGACGGGTGTGAAGTGGAACAAGGTCGTGGCGGCCAGGGGAAGAAGCTCTGTGCGAGGAGCCACTGGCGGCCCGCCGAGGACGCCAGGCTCAAGGACCTCGTTGCGCAGCACGGCCCCCAGAACTGGAACCTCATCGCCGAGAAGCTCGACGGCAGATCAGGTAACGCAATGCAACCGAAAATGCGGTGGATTCGAGCGCGCGTTAGTTCCTCGTGTTCCTGATGTCGCTACTCTTCTTCGTGTGGGTGTCTGCCGTGGATGGATGGGTTTGAGCAGGGAAGAGCTGCCGACTGCGGTGGTTCAACCAGCTGGACCCGCGCATCACCCGGCGCGCGTTCTCGTCGGACGAGGAGACGCGGCTAATGGCCGCGCACCGCGCGTACGGCAGCAAGTGGGCGCTCATCGCGCGCCTCTTCCCCGGCCGCACCGACAACGCCGTGAAGAACCACTGGCACGTCCTCACGGCGCGCAGGAAGCGCGAGCAGTCCGGCTCGCTCCGCCGCCGCAAGTCCACCACCTCGTCCTCGCCGTTGTCGACCCCCGCACCGGTAATACCGTCACATCACGGGCCCCCGCCAGTCGTCCTCCGCCAAGACCATTACCCCTCGCCGCACGGTGTTCTCCACGAGGCGGCGGTTTACAGCGGCGACTCCGACGAGTCCACCTGCACCACGGACCTCTCCCTCGGTCCCGCGTTCTCCGCGCTGTCGCCGGCACGCCACCATCAAACGTTACCTTCCGACGACTGCGGTGGCAAGTCTAAGCCGCCGTTCTTCGACTTCCTTGGCGTCGGGGCGACAAGCTCCGGCAGCACCAGTCCAGGAGGAGGAGAGGGACTCCGTATCAAAAACCAGCGATCAAGAACAACACACATTTCGTTCGAGACCCGGGCTACGCCCGGAGTGGTTAGCGCCGCGGGTGTGCGGGCAACCCGTCCGGGTTATGAGCATGCCCGTGCGTCTCATCGGGATTTATTCTCAAAAATAATTTCGCAGGTATCTGAACATCGCATGGAGATTAAAAAAGACTGCAACGCTCTTCGTCGCCGACGAAACTCACAGATCTTTGTCGAATTTTAAAAAGACGTGAAGCACGAAAATAATTTGTGGGTCGTACGCACAGATTGTATTGTTTGAGTATGATATGTATAAGTGTGTGTACATTTAGATACTACAGCTGTAATTGTAAGAGTCCATGTTAAAAAAAACACACATTTCGTTCTCAACATTCGCAGGAACGACAACACGTGGCCAATGTTCCTCCCGGTAACACGATCTGAGTTTTGTCCTAGGATTCCTCTGATCCCGTTGGGAGAATCTGTCTTCTAGGAGTACTTAATTCCCTCTTTCTGATTAAAGCTGTGTGACTTTGCCGGTAACGTCGTGGACGAGGGAATCTGCCGTTCCAGGGACGATGATTTCTCCCACGCTGTCCTGGTTAACTTGTCTGGGTATTCGTCTTTGGGTGTCAGAGAGGAGCTCCACGGCCATGCCCCTTGGTAAGCTCATGTGTCAAATGTAGAATTACATACTTGAGTCAGATTCCAGGTTAACTGATCTTTAAAGGAGCACTTGCTTATGAGTCTCATCACCCCCTGTTTTGTTGTTCTTCAGGCAATCAGGCTGGACAATGCGTCGGAGGTGGCGTCGCCGGCAACGTAGATGGTCTTGAGGCTGTGGAAGAACCGGCCGCGCAAGGAGGCTCGAAGCAGATGGAACAACGATTTTGATTTCGTTCCTGAACATTAGGCTGCTGTGTAGGAGTAATTTTACATTTCCTGGAAAAGGAAATACTATCTGGCTGCACATCATCAATGCTCTCGAAATTGTAACGAGAGAACTGTGCATTTACCAAGGCTTGGAAACTTGGTTTACATTTACATGGTGGTGTCGAATGAACCAAGGCACAGACACAAGTCCTCGTGCCCTTGCCCCGGGAATTCTGAACTCAAAAGACCGTGCCTGCGTGTGTGCGACCGTGCACACGCAGACTAGAGGAGTAGTACTACGAGTACGACACAGGTTGGGATCGAGGTGAACTGCTACGCACTGCTCGCTCCCCGGGTGGCGCACGAGGGGCCTCATTATCCGCGCCGCGAGCCCAAACGGTCTCGTGAGCACCGGTCTGCGGAAACGATGCATTTTGGTGAACCACCACCAAGCGCTGTCTCCGAACTCACCAAATCCGAGCTAGTATAGCACTCCAGTACGTACAGCCTTCGCTCGTTGAATCGCCAAAGGTTTCAATGTTCTTCTCATCTCAAGTCTGGTACTCCATCAAAAACAAATCGAAACGGTAGCGTTAGATATTCAGAAAGTTCAGGAACGAAAGGCTGGGACGATGACTGGCTGTGGCCTTGACAAACGGGTTACAGATCGTTTGAAACCTGCTCTCTGTCCACGTTCTGGTATGGTAGTAGTAGCTGCTATCTGCCTGGCCAAACGGGCTTAGCGCTAGTATCTCCCTGCTGCAGAGAAGATTAGGAGAAGTAGCACTGCTGCTAGTCGTCTTGGCAGCACAGGTTTTGTTGTTTGCTTCCTCTCATCGTTTTGCCCGTTTTTGCATCCTAGGACAGTGATCCGGACTTGAGATTTGTTTGGGGGATGCACCTCTTTTTTTCGCCCACGTGATTTGCACCAACTAATTAATCAGATACTACAGGAAAAAGCGCTAATAAAACAAGAGCAGCACTACTGCATATTTGACTACATGTGCCGGTAGCTCCTCTCTTCCAGAGGCACTCTGGCTATGAGAGGGAACTGATGCTCGTAGCAAAAATTACCCCTTGAGCTGGGCAACGGAGAACCGAACCCAACGTAGGTGCCGGGCAGGTAAGAACAAGGCGACCCACGGACGCGAAGCAGCGAAATCAAACGAAAGGGTACGTGGATTAGCTGCACTGGCAAAAGGAGGCAGGACAAAGGAACAATTTACTTTATGTCACGTCCACCACCGCGTCAATGTGACTGGGAGAGAGGAGACGCGGGGTTAAACAAAGGTTTTCACAGGCCTGCCATACACGCACGCACGCACGCACGCACGGGGCTCGCTGAGCTCCGAGTGGTCAGTGGTCACACGGTCACTCACTCAGTCACAGGTGCTGGTTGCAGTGGCTTGCAGGTTCACTGCTCCCGCTTCTCCATTATTGCAGGGGGCAGGGAGACAGCGGCGCAGCTTGCTCCCTCCTTTCCCCTCAGGCAACTGTTTGCCTTCCATCCATCCGTCCACAGCTTCCCGCCTTCCCCTACTTGGCCGGCCACCGGCCTCGCCGGGTTCATCTGAAGCACTCATCTCTTCTCGCTGCAGTGTTCGCCACCCTATACTGTTCCGCTTTTGCTTTTCCTCGGTACTAGTAAAAAATTTCCATGGAGTACTGAAGACGCATACACTTGGCATTTTTTTCGTGCAATGAAAACGATACTCCTCCTAGTCTTTTTGGTCAAAAAAATGAAAACGATAGTCGATTTCACAGTCACGGACGCACGAGTTAACCCAATCCCGACAAGCAGCAGTCCAAAGTTTTCAACGCAGGGCACAACGAGGTCCACGCAGTTTCAACAGCCAGTAGCAGCCACTCGTGCAGCTCACCTGGACGCGCTCGATCTCGATCCCACTACACTGCTCCGAGAAAAATTGCCATGCGCGAATTCTTCCGTTCCTCAGGAAGAACCCGCAGGACACCAACTTTCCGTGGCGTCGCGTTCTTAGAAAACTGTGGGTTTTGTAAGCTTGCAGCGGGAGCGTCCATGGCTATTGGCTTATTGCCGATGAGTGGTGAGTGGTGTACTGTGTGCGTTCCCGGACAGGAGTTAGGCGCAACTAAACAGACGTTTTTGTTCTCTTGTTTCTGTACACTGGTCAGTGTGTGTAACCTAACTAAGGAATGTGTGATCCAAATAGTTTATGGAACCTAACAACAGGGACTCACGTGCGCCGGCAGAGGCAGACAGAGAGAATCTGCCCTGCGTCCGCGAAGCCGTGCTTCTTGTTTATTCATCGCCTAAATTCTCACACCTACTATTGTAGTACCAGTAGAACTGATTAATTAATGAATTACTCCTAGTTTATACTAATAAGGTCCAAGGTTTGGCTGGTGCAGTGTCAGTCGGCGCCTAAACTGAAAAAAGCCCCTACAAGAACAGCAACTATACTTGATTGTCAGTGGCTACCGTACCTGCTGCCTCCGCTAAACTCCAACAGTTGCAGTTCCGAGGGCTTCCCAAACTTCCATACCCACCAGATTAATTAGCGGCGCTATCTTGTTTATGTAGGACTAACACGCAGAGCGTGCGCTACGCAGGGCTTGCGTGCCGAATCTGACGACGAGCGGCGAGCTTGGAAGCCATGTGGCCTGTGCTCACGAAAACGGGCAACACACGAGCACCGATCCGCAAACAAAAGGCGAGCTCAGAAGATGGGTCGGTCTCCCTCTCTCGCTCAAGCAACTCGGAAGGCACGGATGAAACGGCTGTAAGCACAGAAGAATGGTGCGCAGGAGAGCCATCCTTCTGACCAAACAAACGAATCGACCCTGGTAGCGTCTGCTGGCCAGGATATTGCAGCTCAGACCACCACACAAATCTCGAATAAGCTGATAAGCCACCAGATAAGAGCAGTCTTGCAGACTCCATTCGTCTCCAACATACAACTGCTGAGCTGCTACCAGATCCTAGCAGATCAGACGCTATTCAAGTCTCACATGGCACGAATACCAAAGCTTTGAGACGGGCAGAGGCACTAATAAGCTCCCTGCAAAAATCACGGCCCACACTGTTCGTCGCTCCTCGCCATCTCTAAGAGACGAACGACAGAACAGGCAGCAACCATCAGGCAAATCAAACACATCAAACAGCACGCACGAAACACAAGCAACTGGAAGCAAGTACTTCAGATAGACACCTTGAAGCCTAAAAGCCGAGCAACATCCTAATAGTGCCAGGATTAAGAGGCAAACACTTTGGGGATGCATCCCAAGCCACCGATGCCTAACACGCTGCTACTACCACCCCATCAGAGGAGGTCCACGACCAAACAGCATGGTTCCATCAAAAGTAGACCATCATATCAAAACGCTACAGCAGCCCAGCTGGGGCCCGCTCAGCAGAAGAACATGGACGAGCTGACGTTCTTGTGCAGACGAGGCAGCTCCTGCACCGGGACGCTGCCCGCGGAGGTGTGGCCGCCGTGGCTCGAGGAAGTCTCCGACAACTCGTCGAACTTTATGAACTGGCCCACCTGAGCCGCAGCGAGATGCGCGTAGCAGATCGGAGCGACTGCAGTTAATTAAATGACGGGAGTGAGATGATGCTGGTATGCTTGCAGGTTCAAGAGATGATGAGCTAGTAGGAGCGAATGAAGGATGTGCACAGGTGACTTACCGACTGATATGGCCGTCGTGCTCCTCTGGTACCTGAAAATCACAAAGAAAAAAAAAATGCAAGTCAGGCAACTTTGCCTCCAGTTACAGTGTACTCCGACCTTTCGTCTTATTCAAAAAATTTTGATAAAAATTATATATTTTATTATAATTTGACTAATCATTAGAGTTATTTGAATTACAACTTAAAATTTTACATATTTGAACTAATTTTTTAAATAAGATAAAAGGCTAAAGTAGAAATTAAAAGTCAACGGAGGGAGTACTCCACAAATTAACAGGGTTTACTTGGTACTTACACATAAGAAAGTGAATGCACCAGCTCCTGCAGGTCGTCGGGGCTGAAGCCTATCTCATCATGCAGGATGTGGTAATGTGTAGGCCTGGTAGTCCCCTGATAAAAGATAACGTAAAGGCGCATGTTTAGCTTAGCTCAAGGAAAATAACGATGTACTATTATATTTCAGAATACTAAGTAAAGAAGTAATCCTGAGTCAGATCCCCTACTGTGCACGGACTTAGAACTCTAATGCCCTGGACCAGGAGGACTGCAGACAACTTAAATCAGTGCAGCTAATACTTACCATTCTTCCTAGAACGTTCCTACGTGTGCACATGCACACCCCAAACAAAAAGAAAGGCATTTTGCCTAAATCACAAAGCAGATAGTACTTACAATCATTCCCGCATGCGCACACATGTAGAAGTCATAATTCTTTGGATGACAGACTTTGTTGTCCACAACAGTTCCTGCAGATCAAGACATCCATAAACATACAGTCACCAAAATATGAACCTGTGATTACAACAGCACACTGGTGATGGTGGAAGTTACCAGGAGGAACATTATCTGGAGCCCCAGGCAGGAAAAACTTGGTATGATGATTCTTCTGAGCAACAATCAGGGTGAACTTGGGAAACCATTTTTCATCAAGAAACTTGCATGCCTGAGAATTAACAGAGTACAATATATTAACATGGGTTAGCAGTGATACTATGATAAAAAGGAACCGTTTATTACAATTATGCAACCAAAGTTTTAAACGAACATACCTCAATTATTTGATCCAACTCAATGTTCAGAACCTGGTTGAACTGGCTTTCACTAACACCATCCCTATACAACAAAAAAGGGGGGGAGGGGGGAATATATTAGGCTTGAGCATTAATAAAACTAAGAGGTCAGACAACTGGAAAGAAAATACTGATTTTATAAAACAGAATCAGCCTGATGATTTGTATCCAAGTTTTTTATTATAGCCAACCTGAATATGATGATTTGTTCAGGTTTTCTCTTCCCAGAACTGGTGAAGAAATCAATCAGGCACTCCCTGAAACAAATCAAGACCCACCAAGTTGATCAGAGGAAACATGCCATTACATATAGCATATATTTCAGCAGAGTATGCCAGAAAATTACTCAGACTGGGCCGTAAGAAGTCTCTTACCGAATGAGACCATCATCCTCATCTCCTTGCGGCTTAAACAGGGAATCAATCATTTCCATCTTAGGTGATTGAGCACGCACCGAAGCTCTATATTTTGAGATAAGTGGCCATTTACGAGAACTGACAACCTAAGTGAAAATAAAGACATTATCACATGAGCTATAGTTTGTCCAATACTTACAGTTAAACTGTTCACCAAAATACAGTACACTAAATGATACTTACAGCAGCAATGGAGGGTATATCAGATTGTCCAGGTGACCCATGGGATACATCCATTCCCAGAATGAGAGTTGGGGACTTTGAAACAAGAGGTATAGAAGGAGATACTTCAATTTGCAGCAACGAATTTAACCCACCCAGCTGATTGGAATAGACAGGAGGGAGGAAACATTTAGTAAGATACTGATTTGCAGTATTACTTTGCAGCAACCAAAATATAGCAAAGTAGTAATAGATGTGTTAGCCATCTC
The DNA here is from genome assembly GCA_001602315.1 of Zoysia pacifica. NCBI lineage: Eukaryota > Viridiplantae > Streptophyta > Magnoliopsida > Poales > Poaceae > Zoysia > Zoysia pacifica. The sequence goes on from BCLH01000644.1 coordinate 21,782, forward strand.
AAGTCTCAGGACAAAAGGAACAAACCTTTGCATTTATTTTTAGCAGGACATTTGTCAGATACTGATCATTTACTCTTGTAGGTGCAACACATTGTGTAACAATTCCAAATTCAGCAAGGCACTTCTTCTTCCAAGGGCCTGTTACAGAAGATACCACATCATCAGTGTTATAAAAGAGCAAAATGTGGTGTGGATAACAGCAAGCAGTTAGTGCAACCAACCATAAACATCAGAATTCTTCCTCTCGGCAAGAACACATAAGAGAAACTTTGGTGCTCCAGGGAGCTTCGTTTTTACTTGTTCAAACATGCTCTCAACCCTTCTAATGGCAGGTGCCCGTCTCATTGAAGGATTCTCTTCAAAAACGTCAAAAGGATTGTCTACTCTCTGCAATATAAACCAAAGTGAGATAGCAAGGTTACAATATCCTTCGTGCCCCCTGCATTTGATGTGCAAACAGTGGTGGAAATAAGCTTACAATTCCTTTCATGCCCCCACACTTGATGAGATCACGGACAAGATCCCTGACATTGCATCGTGCAGAGAAGTTCACCACAGCCCATTTCTCGACACTCGTGGTTTCAATCAGCCTCTGGAAAGGACCTTGGATATAAGTTACCGTATAGCGAACAACTGCATATGACAAAACAATGAAGAAGGTAAATCAGACAATAGACTCTGACCTTGTTGTTGAAGTTCCACCTCCCATTTCGAGTGAAAATGTCATCTCCATTTCCCGCTTTGAGCTGCAAAAAGAAGGTAAACCAGATTTCAACCATTAATGTTCCTCAACCATAACAGGTAACAGGAAAGAACTCTAACAGACAACTAGTTATAACCAACCTTTGGGGCCTGAAGGACCCTACCATCAACTTCAGTGAAACTTTTAGCTATTGATATGCCACATGACATGAGCATAGGCTCAGAGTCATAGTTGCTTCGTTTAAGGACCTACCAAATCGCCATGGACAAACAATTAATAAAACACACATACAATCTTCCAAGCAGAAGCTACAGTGACACTCACATCAGAGAGTACGTTCATCCTTTCCAGTGGTTTCTGCCTAGACTTCTCAACAAGTGAAGATCTTTGCAGCGTGCTCAGAGCTTTGGTGTATCTTTGTAACGGCACCAGGCTGCAAAGCTGAAAGATAAAAACAATGACCCAACGTTAGCAAAGAAGTTGCAAAGGAAAATAATAAAAATTTGTGTGATTACCTCGATGGGGAAATAAGTCGGCCGCTTTGGTTTCCCCACATTAATACAGGGATAGTTACCAGAGTACCTCAACTCTATGCCCCGATTCTTGACAAAATAATCATAAACAGTAACATCTGTTGATTCAGGTTCACCGTTTTCACCATTTCTATTTTTTAATGTGAAACTACAAGCAGAATCATCAATAAATTTCACAAGAATGAAAAATGAGCATTGAACCTTTCAGTGCAAGTATACAGCACAAACAAAAATTTCGGATAGTTCAACAGTACTTACAGCTGCTCACAGCAAATCCTATCGCTCAGGCCAACTACCTTATACTCAGAATTTGCTGGGCTTGTCTTTATTCTTAAATTCTTCAGCGCACGCTTAGCCTGCAGTGATTGACATCAACGTGGTTATGTATAGGATTAGAGGAACACAATGGCACTTTCTCGTTATCCTTGTTATGCTATCATTCAAGGGATGGTGACATTACCTTTGCCCAGTCAATCTTATCTGGATGATCCACCTTCTGGTTTGCGAGCAGAAAATCAATGACTGGGCCAGGTTTCACAATCATTGTTGTGGACACATCTGCATATATCAAATGTATATGAGAATTACCCACTGAATACAAAGAGGTCATCACAGTAAATCTAAACATTAAGATGATGTATACAACCCACCGATATTAAGTGAAAGTCCACTCTGTGTGGCACGGAAACTAGTATGAAATCCTCTACAGCCCATTACACCACCCCCCAGGTCAACAAAGTTGGATGGATTGTTGTGGAAGAAAGACTGCCGGACCAACAGGCAACCCCTGACAAACAAAAGGTTAGCATTAAGAAACAGAATAACTGTAATAAAAACCAAGCTAGTAAAATTAACAATCTTGCAATATAACACATCTGGACAGGTACGGAAGATACGTACTGTTTTGCAGAATGCTGCCTCAAGATAATATCAATTACTCGGATGGCTTCCTGAGTATGCTCTGATTCCTGACCTCTCAAAGCCTGTGAAATTGCACTCATAGGAATTTTTGCTGCAAAAGAGAGCTCAACTTTAAACGTCTTCGTCTGGTAGGGCCTCCTAATCCTTTTCCGGTCACTTCCAGAAGGGCTATCATTGCCAGGGCTGCCATTTGCAGCCGTCCTAGAAGCAGAAAATAATTAGGTCAATCAATATCACAGTTCAGACCAAAGCAAAGGAATTCGTTGAATCTTACTTTCCAGTTGATACATCCTCCAGCACAACAATGAACTCATTTTTGACCTGAGGCAGAGCACCAATTGTGAACAGGCTCTTCTCACCATCATACGCAAAATCTTTATTTGCCAGTTCAGCTGCATAAGTTTGCTGGAGCTTGTCAATAACTTTTCTCCCTGCCCCCTTGCCATCAACTGGCCTATCATCTTCATACTTCAGATTCACCTGGAATCAATAAGATTATTGTATCAGATCAGCATATAGAGCCAATAGACCAATTTTAATTTTTAAACAAAGATGCAGACTCACGTAGTAGTGATAGAAGAATTCATCAGCTGATTTCAGAGAGACTTTGAAGTGGTTTGTGCAAAGCTTAATCGACTGCCCTTTTCTGCCATAGCCATTCCTAGAGACCAGCATTCTCTTAGGTTTCTTCTTTGTTTCCTCTACTTTGGAAGGCTCACAATCAGGAGCCAAAGGAGGGGGAGGAGGCAATTCATCAGCCTGATCGTTATGAGACTCCATGCAGCAAGACTCTGCGTAAGGTCAAAGCACTCAATGAGATAGGCATGCAATAGAAACCAGCCAAGCAGCAATTGAATTGGATTGGAAGAATAGAATGCACCAGTAAATTAGCAGTCAACAAGCAGATAATCCTTCAGATTAAAAAATGTAGATAAAGCCACAAAGATACTTGAACAAAATCATGAAACTCAAACATTTCTTGCAGTTCTAAAATAAACAATTCCAAATTTCATGCAAATTTATAACAGTTTAAGAAATGTGAAGTCCAACTAAAAGACATCCACCAAATTTGGACAGATACCCATACCAAAGTTTAGAATATTTCCATAAAAACTTCCAAGCCCTTATATCTATCAATTAGAGCCTACAAGATTTTTTTTGTTTGAACCCATTTTCTGACTATTGATTTCTTGTAAACTCAAACACCATAAAGTGATGAATCGAGAGAAGCAGCAGCCATAAAAAACCAAAGATTGATACAGGAGCTGGAAGGCACAGGCCTATTAACAACATGACCCTCTTACTGTCATCATAAAGCAAACAGAAAGTCTCAAGTTTATTTAGGCATAATGAAATAGTTACCACAAGAACCATAGGAACAATAATAAGGAGCTCGTACACATTAAAGCAAGCCCACTGAACCTTCAGTAGAGGCAGCACTCATAGACATCTTACTCGAGACCAAGCACTACAACATATGGCCACATAGCAGAGATACTCACCAGGTGTCTCGGGTGCAAAGTTGCCAAGCCACTGCCCTGTCCTGCATATTTAAGAAATCATTCAAGATTATTAGATAATGAAAACCTGATACGAAGAAAACTATAAGCATGTGTAACACTAAAAAATATAAAGGGATAGCTTTAGCAAAAAGGTAACAAATCTAAAAAAAGGCAACCAATAAAGAGTTCCCTTTTCCTTTCGAAACTCATGACGTAATTTCCAAGAGTCGATGAAATATGAAACATCATACTCCCTCAGTCCCAAAAGATTTGTGTAAATATGAAAACAGACAAGTTATGCTATAAAACTCAAAACAAAGTACATCACACTAATAGCATACTGAATGATCCGTGCAAAGGTACATTAATCAAACTCCACTGCAAGCCTGCAGCTATAGAATTCCCGAAAACCCTAAAAGCCCTCAATTACATCTATAACGCGAAATATAGCAAAATCAGACCAGCTACCGCCGCGGTGACTGTTCTTCACTACCAAAAAAAGGAAACTTTTCAACAAAAACCCAGAACAGGGTCCTTTTCTTTTCGAAAGGAATGCTGAAATTTCCCCTACTAGAACCTGCAGAAACCTACAACCCAAAAGGGCGTCGCAACAACCCATAGAATGGCGACATTATCAAAGAAATCTGCATCCCAACCCACCACGATAAAGGATTCCGGGAGAAAAAAAGACACCTTTCTCAAAACAAATGAACAGTATCATCATAGACCACCCCAAAACCCAGCAAAAGACCGCGGGGGATCAGGAAACTGATAACTCAGAACCAGAAAACCCTACAAAAGGCATCTGAGTGTGATCCTAGCCAAAAAAAAATAACGAACTTTTTGACCAAAAGACCCTCAGAAAACCAGAACAGAGGCCTAAAACCCCACCAAAACGGGCCTAAAACCTAGGCAAACAGAAACTAATCCCGAATCCAACGATGCCGCAAACATGCACAAAATGCAGCGATCTGGGAACAAAAATCAAAGAAACGAACGACAAAAGGGACCACGAAGCAGCGGCGCCAAAAGCCCTCACCGAAACAAACCCCTCAATCCGCGGAACACGAACAGGCGCACCAAGAACAGAGGACCGAATCCGTGCCCAAAACCCTAGATTTCCGCCAACAGGGAGCAGGGAGCAATGGGGAGTGGGGTTTTCCGTTACCGAGAGGAGCAGTGGTGGTGGTGGAGGAAGGCGAAGGCGACCGCTCCCACAAATTTCACCTCCTTCCCCTTTCCCTCTGTTCGGAAAAGGGCCCCTGCCTCTCCCCAAGCCGGGGTCTTGTGGCAGGCAGCCGGGACCCGGGAGGGGCCTGAGGGCAGGAAGGTAATTTCGGACCGCGTCCGCCCCCGGTCCTGCGGCGGATCCGCCGTTCACTGCTCCAATACGCCGATCGGGGCCGTCCGTGGAGGCCAACGTGTGCGAGTGCGTGACGAGCTGCCACGTGGCGGAGAGGCCAACGGGCGGGGACCGGTGGGAGATGCGTTTGGTTTGTCACGCCCCGTGCTCCTCCACTTCCTCGGTGCCCGCTAAAGCGACATCGTACGCCGCAGCTGCCTCGCTGATATATAGACTCGGATGGTCAGCGCCCCACCAGTCATGGTCATAACTCATACCTGCACGGCGATTAGTATGGGCAGTCTCCACGACTGCACTGCTTGCGGAAACCGCTCGCTCATGTGTCAGTGCGCCCCACGATTGGATCCTTCTGGGCCCGCGGTTCAGTGACACGCCGCCCCCGAGGAGCGGTCAGTGGTTCAGTGCACAGCGTCCTATCCGGTCCGGTACGGCGTTAGCGTCACGGAGGCGAGGACTCCGAAGCTTCCGGTCATCCGACGGCCGGGAGGCGAGAGGCCGGACAGGAGCCGGAGAATCTCAGCCGTTTCTCATGCCGCCGTCTGCGAGCCGTTACCACCTCCTCGGAACGCCCTCCGCCACGCCCACTCTGCCGGAGCGCAGAGCGGCTGCGGCGCTCGTGCCAGCCCATAGAGGAAACCACGAGCTAGACCCGGTCTACCGGTCTTTTAAAACCGACCGGTGGACCACCGCAACTGACATCTCTCGACAAGGTTACCGGTGCGCCGTGGACGCGAAGGATTCAACCGTCCGGGAGTATCAACGCAGGACGCAGGGTGGCAGGGAGTGCTCGCTGTCTCCCTGCTTGGCTTCCATTTTTGCGAGTGGCTCGGGGCAGGCTCCTGAAAGCGTGGTCGCTGCATTTCCTTCTCTGTAACCGCCGTAGCTGCGAGGACAGTACTTGGGGTGCTTTGTTGGGCTAGTTTTTAGATTTTTGCTTTTGCAAAAATCAAAAATCTAATTAAAAGAGTCAGCTGTGAGCAAATTTCTTCTGAGAAAGTAGGCTTTTGCCGACTGTGGGTGTTGGTTTATATATATTATAATTATAATTATACATAATTATATATTACTATAGTTACAATTATTTAATATATAATTACAATATGTAATATAATTATAACTATATCATAATAATATAATTATAATTATTTGTATCACATAATTATAATTATATTACATAATTACATATAATTATATTTTTATTATAATTATATATATTACATAGTTGTAATTATATATAATTATAT
>BCLH01000644.1:45152-69474 GCA_001602315.1 Zoysia pacifica
AATTCTCATTGTGTGAAGATAACTAATAAACAACGTAGTAAAAGTTTATCAAGAAAGGAACCATTTAGGATCTTTGCAGTACATTGGACAGATTCAGAAGGACACACACAGATTCCCATAAGTGACCTTTATCAAATTTTTAGGGTGCCCAAAAGACACCACAACTTCAGAAAATTATCATGTAACAAAAACAAAGCCTAAAAATTTAGCCGATGTAAACTATCATGTGTCCTTATTATCAATCTATTTATCCAAACCAGGCACAGAAGCCTATGCTAATCACAACCTCCTAGTAAGTTTGCTAATTTTTTTTATATAATTTGCCTGCAGTTGCTATAACTTATGGACATACATTACTAAAAGTTCCAAGCGAATTACTCCAATCTAAAGGAGGGAGTACTACTTAAGTAGGAGTAGCAAACTTATGCACCGACCTGTCAGCTCTTACTTACATGTAAGAAACCTATATATATATATATATATATAGTCACGAGCTTACATGCTGAATTTACAGTAATTCTAAAGCTACTCTCAAATTTATACCAAGGTTAACTGTCAAACCCCCTAGCAACCATCATTTATATCGAACCATTTCTACCAAGCCACCAGATTTAAGAGGGGCACAGGAACATTACACAAACCGAGAGGGTGCCAAAGCTTGAATATCTCTTGGCCGTGATGCCCCTTTCCTGCCTAAAAATCCAAAAAGTAACACCTAAATTAACTCAACCATAAATTGATCAACCCAACAGATAGGAACCAACAGTGAATTTATCAGGTAATTCTTACGAGCTGGGATGGATTAAGAAGCTAACTGCTCCTGACCAGCTCTGGAATCTACCAGAAATGAAACGGGAAACCAACAAGGATCGATTAGAACAAGGCGTAGATCGGGGCGGAAAGCTGAGTGAATCAATAAAGAGCCGGAGTCAGCACGTGTGGGCACAGCATCGCGCGCGCCGCCGCAATGAGCCGGCGTCGTCGAGGCCTCGGTGACGGCAGACTCCCCAACGCCAGGTCCGGCAGAGAGAGAAGGGGTCAGGCGAGAGCAGCTCGGATAACCGCCGTATCTGTTTGCAGGAGCTCGATCATGACGCCACTTGCCTCGGGAAGCTCGATCCCGTTGTCCCCGGTCTCCAGGTCGTTCAACCGGCAGAGGATGGTGGAGGGGGCGGCGCGGGGGTTTGAGGAAGACGGAAGAATACAGACTACCTATATACGATGGAGATTCAACTTTTCTTATCGATCGAACGGCTCAGATTAAAGAAGCGACGTGGCACAATATGGTGCCAGGGAGATGACCAAGTTTCGTATATTAAAGATTGGATGGGTCCTGTCTTTCATTAAATTTATAAAAATAACAATTTCGGATCTTTTTTCTGTAAAAAATAGCTTTGCTTTCGTCCACCATTAAACGAGTAGTATGACTCCTGTCGCCTGTCTAGTGAGCGATAAGGTGCCATGCATACATGGCTTCACACACGAGCCTCTACACGTGGCTCCCTATCAAACTATGAGACATGGCGGCGGGTGATAAGTCTCTCTACCATATGGGAGGACGACATGGATGCAATTAAAAAAAGACCTAAGCTTTTATTTTATTAAAAATAACGCTACTAATAAAAAAAATCTCCGACTCCCGCATGGACCACCTGGACCGAGGCCCATACAAGCTAACAGTCCAAAAAGCAGCACAGTGAAAGATCATACGGAGTAGGAAATTTTCCTGTGGCTCCAACCTCATGTTTTCTTTCTTGTATACCATGAAGGAGCTATCATCATTCTTTAGGAAAGAAATTCACCATTCCATCACTCCAAGAAAATATTCCTACGGTAGGGATTACTTTCAAATTCCTTTGTTTGATCTAAACGGAGCCTAACAAAGGAAAGAAACCCAGTCTGGATTAAAAACGGAACGGAAGCCGGCCGGCGGGCGACCTTGTGAATTTTCTCACGGAATCAACGTGTTACATAAAAAACGTGCTGCACGGATCAGTGCAGGAATTACATAGAGGGAAGATTGAAAGGCTCCGATCGATCGGTATTTGCTCACAGCTGCAGCTTGGGGTATATAAAAGTATGATCATAGCAGCCAATTAGTTCTCACACAAACCAGTACGCAACCATAAAAAAAAAAACATTGCATGTCACACAAGCCAATTATTCTACTACTTTTGAAGACAGACAAACCGGCAGTAGTTGTTGCTGATCAGATCCGCTGGACTGCTTCCCTAGCTAGTCCTTTGCTATAGCACGAACGAGACTTGTCAGAACGTAACCCACAGCACCGTAGCCAGCAAGAGCCAACAGCCATGTGTTCCTCTTATATGTCCAAATCTCCTGCTGGACTTTCCTTCAGTGAAAAAAAAAGGGGGATGGTACGCATGTTAGCAGAGTTGATGAATACTAGGAAATTCAGTTTGGTAGTAAATGAAATCAAAGGACAGTAGCAGAGCTCCTGCTTTCTGTTTGCCTCGATCAATGGCGTGAGGACTCGACGACGAAGCTCTTCGAAAAAGGGATCATCTGTACCTGGCTTCTCGTCCTGCAGACGAAAAGTAGTAGAAACCTAGGCATACGTATTTGTTAGTTTTGGATGTCTGCAGAGTACTGGTAGGCAACCAAAGTTGAGGCGATGTGGCATGAACGACCGGCTCAGCTTAGTATTCGATTGCTTTGCTGTTTGGAAAATATCCTATGGATTTTCGTAGCCTTTCCAATGTGTTGGTTGATCCGCTGTTTGGGAAAGAGCCTATGAAATTTCGTAGCCTTTTCAACGTATTGATTGATTTGCTGTTTGGGCAGCAGCCTACATATTTCGAATTTCGTTGGTTTTTTCAATGCATTAAAATACTATGAAAGAGGATGATGAACAGGGCAGGCAACAAACAAATCAATCCATATTGTCTCCTACACACAGGAAATGGATTTTTTTTTTTTTTTACTTTACAACGTGCCGCACGGAGGAGCGCAGGGATTGCTCGGTCACAGCTGCAGCCGTTCTGGAGCTGAGCTCGTTGATTGTTTCCAGCGTTGACGTCCAGAACGGGCACCGCTTACAAGGGTTACTTCAGTCTTCCGCGGATACTACTGTGATTTTATGCGGCAAACTTGCTTGGGGTAAATACCAGACTGAATGGAAGAACGGATTCAGAGAGTTTGGAAGAACATAGGTAAAACTATCAAGTCATGCGTGCGCCTCTTTCCGTCACAACCGAGATTTTGAAACAAGGCATGGTACACTAGAAAAGGGCTGTAATCATCAACTCAAAATAATATCATGCAAGAGAACATCATATTTTTAATAGAGATTGACAATCATAGAGATAGAGAGTGATTAATGCCAGGAACAAAACTTGAGTTCAAAACAAAGCTCCATAAAACAAGGCTTACTGGTAAATGCTATAGTTAAGTCCAGCAGGATCTACTACAGAAGAGAAACTCAAAAGATGGATCCGGGTAGGTGCTCACACCGCTTCTCACTGTTCACCTGCTGTCTTCATGATATCAGAGTCACCTGAATCAGACGCAAAGAACAGAGTAAGATCTAAACAATCTCTCCAGACGTTGCAAACTAATGATTCATTAAATGGAGGGAGAGTGTTACCAGGATCAATTATGCTGAGGCAACAGACACGGAAGTATTTACCACATGCCGTACCCAAATCAACATTGTCTGTAAACAAGCACAAACTAGAATTACTCATGAACCAACTTTTATGCAACATCAATGATGTCTGGGATGGCAACTTACTTCCATGGTAGTGGTGGACGGTGACCTTAGCAAGCATAGCATAGTACTCAATCTCAGACTTACGGAGGGGAGGGCAATTGTTAGCAATGATGACTAGCTTGGCTGAAAAAGAAGGCAATGGAGTCAGACTGGCTGCGCCAAAACAAACAATAAACCAAAATAACAGTAGTCACATCCATGTTAGAAGAGAATGGGATGAAGCATAAATCTGACTGGGATACATTGAAGTTTCAATCAACAGATATAGTTACTGAAACACATAACAGGGAGAAGTTAATCCATAAATTCAGAATTTGAAATAGTGCAAAAGAACCCTTCAGAGGAGTGGAGGACACTACTTGAGGCATGCTGTTAAAAATTACATAAGATTAGGTACAAGCACTAAGAAAAGAATATATCAAGATATACACACTCTTGCTGATAACCTGTGATAAAACACAGGCAAAATTTGCAGGATATGGGAGTTATTATGGCGTTGACTCATACACAAAGGACATCTGAATAACATCCATTGGTAATCAGTTTTCAACGCTAACAGATTTGAAACCTAGCAATTACTGTATAAAACAACAGAAACAAAGTATGACAAGAAACATTATAGGTGTAAACAAGAGATTATCAACAAATGAACTGAAGTTGGCAATAAACTAAAGATCTTTAGTACAACACTAATAAAACATCAAATAATCATATCAAGGATCAGAGTTCTGGCTTGGTCTTCTCAAAAGAGAAATTGTATCGCTCAGCATGATCATCGTCGATCATCTGGGGAAAAGGTCATCATATCCTCTATACAATCTAAGAAGCTTCATTAAAATAGAACAAAAAAAAGTAACAGAAGAAAAGGTATCAAATATAAACTCTGGAGGATCAGAATTCTGGCTTGATTCTCAAAGAGAAAGAATAGCGCACAGAATGTTCACTGTCGATCATCTGGGGAAAGGGTCATCATATCCTCCACACATAACATAATGCAAAATAAAAGCAAGATATATATCATAGAACTACATGTCAAATATAACAAGTTGTCCAGAGAATAAATTGGGGTGTCCATGTAGCCAATAGCATAGCTTTGACTGAGATAATGGGTTCAAGCCCCTATTCTCCTTCTTTCAAACTCGTATTTCAACTTGACATGTAATATATTCACTTGAAAGAGCACAAGAATAAATGCACGGTTACTATTTACTGTACAGTTGCTACTAAAAACAACACGCAACGCAAGAGGGAGCCAATTCCTCTAACTTACTGCCCTCGCAGTTCCATCACTTACACATGGGCCCAGGCACAAATGGAGGCCACATATCAGTGATGGAACTGCAAGGGCTGTTCGCTGTACTGCAACAAATATATGGCACCACCAGCTACTGAACCATAACAGTGAGCCCATAAGAACACAAAGCAGTGAAGCAATTACCTAGCGCATCTGACAAATACACAACGGCCATGAGATCCATCGGTAATCAGTTTCCACGGTGCGCATTAGGAAATTAACGGCAGCATACACTCGTTTGACAGAAAAACGCATGGACTCACTTAACTAGAAAATAGAAATGCAGTACCACGACATATCCTACTACAAGCACAGGCATAAAATAACCAGGAAAGGCGATGGTTGCTCACACTTGGAGTTCCTCAGGGTCCTGAGGACGGTTTTGTAACCGAGCGTGTACTTGCCGCTCTTCACCACAAGCTGCAGCTTGGTGTTGATGTTTTCCGTGGACTTCTTCTGCAGAAACCAAGATAAAAAAAAACGATCTAGAGTTACCTCTACATCCACTAAACCCGAAATGCCAGATACCTTCCCATTCGTTGGAGTATCCATACAGGCTCACAGGCACGTCGACGGAGAGGGAGATGGGAGAAGGGGCTGTTACCGTCTTCTTTGCGGCCACCATGGTTGCGCCCGAGGAAGAGTGCGGCGACGAGGCCTGCTAGGGTTTCGCTCGGCGTCGGCGGGCCGGCGGCTCCTTCTCGGGGGGACTGCGAGGTGGACGAGATGGGTTCGGTGTTTTATAGAGTACGGTGAAGGGTTTGCCCGCTGTGGGCTTCGTTCACTTTGGGCTTTTTGTTGATGGCCTTAATTCAATTAGGCATAATTGGGCTTAAGCAGGCCAGCCCAAAAAATGTCTCGGCCATATCCATTTGACCTAGTCTATTACTTGTTGTTTCTTTTCTTCCATTACTTTGAATTGCTGAGCATGTAAAGGAGAGGTATGAAATCCAATCGAAATCGAAAGTATCAATAGAAGCCAAAGCCAAGGATGATGTTTTGGCGGTCTACTGAATCACACAAACATGATTACGATGACGTATCGTATTGTATCATGCACCATTTTACTCCTATAGTAATATAAAAGCAGTCGCAGATCCATTGGGCGTGTGGCAATTGTAAAATTGTGAATTAGCATAGTTCATGTGAATCTACCGTTGAATATTCATAGGCATATTATTTTGTTTATTAGCTTATCCATTTTCTTAAATCAATTTTGTCATGAGTTTACAACGTGTACCATCACGTTCTGTTGATTACAGCTCTGAGTCATGCTTCAAAAGAGCAGGAATGTCTTCCTTGATCCGTTAATTATGCATCAGACATCAGTACATGTTTAATTCCTAATGCTTGATGAGATAATACTGAGTGACCGAGAGTGAAAACATGCCTTCCAATCAGTTAGCCTGGAAGTTCAAGAAAATCTTTTAAAAAATAATCTATCCTATAATTCTGTCGTTGGTTATTACAGAAGATTCTCTCTGACTGGATCACAATGTTGAAAGAATTACTGAAGAGCAAGAATTTGACAAAACTTATTATACAGTCTTCACCGTGACATAAGCCCAAATAAGTTTCGAGGTGCTGCCAGTTAACCTCTTAAAGCTAAAGATCGACTTGGTATCGAACAAAAATTAGAGGGCAAAAACAATCAGAAGAAAAATATCCACATCTGGTTCTCAGATGCGATCGCAAACTGCATTGGTAAACTCTGATGTGGATGCCTTTCCACCAAGATCAGCAGTCCTGAAGTTCCCATCTGCGATGGTCTTGAGGATAGCATTGTGGATCCGGTCTGCTTGGTCATTGAATTGCAAGTGGCGCAACATCATAACAGCACTCAGCATAAGAGCAGTCGGGTTGGCCAGGTTCTGGAAACAACAATATCAATTGAAACAAAGATGTAGGAATCATAACTCATAATCTCAATTGATTGACAATATCAATTAGATCAAAGATGTAGGAATCATAATTCATAATCTCAATTGATTGATGTCTTATGGAGGTAACATGAACGGGCAATCTTCAATAACTAAAAAGAAAAGATGTACAACATATGGGATTAACCATAGCACATTGATATCCGACAAATAATTTCAAATAGAAAAATAGTGCCACTGCCTTTAAACAAGCAACATGAAATGTCATAAATCATGAAATGGTGCTATCGTCCCACACACAATGAGAAATCACAGAAATAAAACATATTAAACCACAATACGAAGCAGTTATAGAACAGAGACCATGGCACTCACCTTGCCAGCAATATCTGGGGCAGAGCCATGAACAGCTTCTGCCAGACAAATGCCTCCTTCACCAATGTTGCAACTGGAAACCAGCAATAGTAAGTTGATGTTGTATTATAAATACCAAACAAATGTTGGACAGATAGAAACAAGGCTACCTGGGTGTCAGGCCCAATCCCCCGATTAACCCAGCACAAAGATCACTAATAATGTCACCATAGAGATTTGGCATCACTAGCACATCAAAAAGACCAGGATTCTTCACAAGCTGCAAGCAGATAGAGTTCAAAACCAGTTATATCATCAAAAGTAAGAAAACTAATGTTTTTCAGGCAGCAGAACACAATCAACAGCATATCACAATATGAGATCCAGCTGTGAAAAGAACATACCGTCATACAGCAATTGTCAATGATGACCTCCTCATATTGAATTTCAGGATATTTTTCAGCTACTTCACGGCAACACTACAGTTACATAAATAAAAGAAAATGAATAAAATATTAGAATTATTAGGAAACTGTTCCATAATCTAGAAAGAAGAAACAACAGTAGGTTACAAACCTTGAGGAAAAGACCATCAGTCTTCCTCATAATATTGGCTTTGTGAATCGCAGAGACTCTTTCCCGGCCATTGGCCTTGGCATAATGGAAAGCATACTCTGCCACTCTTAAACTTGCTTGGCGGGTAATAATTTTCAAACTTTCCACAACACCTCTCACAACCTGCAAAGAAGGTAGCATGTAGTGAAAAAAAATACTACTGAGAATGAATAAGCAACATAATCATTATCATTACCTGATGCTCAAGGCCACTATATTCTCCTTCAGTATTTTCACGAATTGTGACCAGGTTCACATCATCGTATCTAGTCTTATAGCCAGGAAGGCTGTTGCAAGGTCTGACATTTGCATAAAGTCCTAGTTCCTTCCGTAATGTAAGATTTAGCGATCGGTGACCCTTTCCAATAGGTGTAGCCATAGGACCTTTCAAGCCAACTTTGTTTCTACGCACTGACTCCAGGCTTTCCCATGTTAAAAAACTTTGTGTTCTGGGATCAACTTCTGTACCAACATAATGCTCTTCCCATTCTATGGGTACCCCTGCAACATTGAATACCTAATATAGAAGAAAAAAAGAACTTAACCCTAAGAAATCATTAAAAAAAACTACCTTCTCAAGTATCATATACCATTCAATTTTATTCAATACTACCTCTGTCCCAATAGAAGTTTATTTCTAGCTTTTGTTGACTATGACTTTGACCAATGATTTCTATAGATTCGGTTAAATTTAAAAACCTAGAATTTGTACTTCTAAATTCATCAAAAGAAATACTTTCATAATATATATAATTTATATTATTAAAGTTAATTAAATTTATCAAAATCATTGGTCAAAGTCGTAGTCAACAGAACCTAGAAAAAAAACTTCTATTGGGACAGAGGGAGTAATTAACAACAGTAATGTAAATTCCATTTCAGCTGAAAATTGACAGGTGTGTTCGATTCAATCATTTCACTTTATCAGATCAAGGTGGGCCATATGCATACATAAAGGTTTCACTGAATCAGAGGCCTATCATCACCATACAAATTCCTAATTAGCAGTTGTGCCACTGGACACATCCAAGATAGGACCTCAATAAAAATGGGTCAAGAACTGCCTTAAATAATACTTTGAAACTAAAATGATTAAGGTGAATCAGAAGAAAAACTGGAACAACAGAATTGAAAACTTGTTAAGAGATATCTTTGAAGCTGGCAAGTAGTAAGAATAATAAGCATAAAATTTATGCTCTCCAGTGAGCAAATCAAGGCACTGGCAGTATGAGTTTAAATATCTTTGTAACCAATAAAAACAAACATCATAGTAATCTAGAAGGGTTATAATACTGCCAGATAGATGCAGATAGTATTGTTGTCAGGCTGGATGTGTCCTAAGTAATTCTTTCTGATGATGATAGGCATTTCTAAGAAATCTTCCAAACTAAATTTTGCACAGCAGTAGCACACATGCTGGAGATTGCATTTATTATAGAGCTGCAACTTTGCACAGTTCAAAGGTGATTTCTTCACACTTCTGGACAGGAGCTTTTTGCTATTTTAGCACTCCTAACATATGGCTTCTCAATAATAGCATCTTCAACCTGGGTTTCTCTATATTAGCACTTTCAACATTGTCTAACCTTTATAATAGCATTCTTAGATATTTTAAATCATTTTTGTTTCTTTTTTAAATTTCAGTCCTGTTACAAACTTACAGGGTCGATTTTTCTTCTCTCTCTTCCTTCTCTCTACGAAAAGATCTTCTCTCTCTTCATTCTCTCTCTACGAAAAGGAGCTCTGAAGCAGATCTGTGATAGGGCAAGGAGAAGCAGAGGGAGCAGCGGTCGGCACTGGTGCCATAGCGAGGGCGGCCTGCAGCTTCAGCAGCCATGGTGCCAGGGGCTTTTTTCTCTCTCTTCGTGCTCTCTCTACGAAGATGAAGAGATAGATCTCGAACGAAACTGCTACTAGGAGAGAGTAAAGTAAACGGAGAAAAACGAAGGGTAGAGTGGTCAGTTCACAGGGCTAAAAATGAAAGAAAAAACAAAATGATTTAAAGTATCTAAAAAATGCTATTATAAAGGTTAGGCAATGTTGAAAGTGCTATTATAGAGAAACCCATGTTGAAGATGATATTATGGAGAAGCCATATGTTAGGAATGCTAAAATAGCAAAAAGCTCTCTGGACAGAGGTTTGTCTGTAAACCATAATAAATGTCGCAAGAAGAATCCATGAACCAATGAATAATCATTCATTTCTTGGTTTGGGAGAAGCAGAGAAGCCAATCTTTATCATTCTTGTCATTTATTCATTTAACGACAACCTCACCCCACCTCATTTTAGCTTCTAGAGATTTATGATTTATGATCTAAAGGTGGCTACTGAAATACAATTCAGTTTTTTTTAAAGAAAAATACCACTCCTAAGCTATAAAAGCCATATGCCCATATCTGTGTCCCATATGGTGTGCATCAGTGCACAGACATGTGTACTCATATAACACGGTGTAACAACTTTAGAATATTTTTTAGCCTGAACTTAAAGAGTAAACATTCTATGATCGAATATCAATCAGATCGATCAGCATGTTACAGGAAGCAATTTTGTTAATCAAACAAACTTCTTCGTAATCTAGGTAATTGTACCCCGAGTTACAAAAATGATAGCCCGCAACAGAAGCAGTTCCATACCTGCTTGACTGACTCCGCGATCTCAGGCCCGATGCCATCACCAGGGAAGAGCGTGGCGCGGACTGTCTCCCCCGACGCCGTGGAGAAGGGTACCGCACCCGGTCTTGTTATCCGCGGCAGGACGCCGCCCTGCTGCAGCAGCCTGCGGAGCGCCATGCCTCCCCCACTACCCTGCCACAGACGAAGCACGCACGTCAACCCAAACAGCCGCCGCGGAAAAGGAACACGTCAAAAAAAGCTGATCGACCGGAGAAATCAGTGGCCCCCGCCCGAGGAACCGATCGCGCGAAACCCTACAGATTCGCGCGGAATTCGATCGAGGCGCGGGCGTGAGAGGCGGCCGAAACCCAATCGAACGGCATGCGACCTGAAGAAGCGAGAGATCGCGGGGAAGGGGGGTCGTAGGAGGAAATGTACCGGAGGTCGAGGACTCGCAGATGTTCCCGGCGGCGACGGCGAGGAGATGGGAGGAGGAAGGGAATGGGAAGTGGGGAGGGGGAGGTGGTGTGGGGAGGGAGGCGACTTGTTGCTCAGGCCTCCTCCGAGTTATCTGGCCGTCCATGTGGATCGGTCGGCTGGGGTTCGCCCGTGATGATCCAGGCGAGGGAGTCGTAAACATGACATGGGTTTCCTTCTTTTTTCTTTCTTGCGGAGCAGAAGAAAAGATCGTTTTCGAGTTCGTCTCGCAGCCCGATTCGATTCCAAATTTCTTTGCGATCCCATTTTTATTCCAAGTTGATCGGTCGGAACACACTTTTTTTCACAAGCTTACTATGGCCGTCATGTACACCAACTTTGATAAAAGTATCTCCAATAATCCCTCATTAATCTTTCTAAATCAATTTTTTGGAAAAAAAAAATGTGAAAAAAAAACTTCTTCCAAAAGTCTTTCCTAAACTTCACCAAAATACACCTAGAAAACCAAAATACACCTAGAAAGAGGGAGATTTCTGGGCTCCCCTATCCTTCCTTCCGTGTGCTGGATCGTGAAAACGCGACAGTGATTGCGAAGTCGCACCCCACCGACGACCGCTGCAGCCACCGTATATTGGTCAAAGCTTCCAGCGTATAGCAGCTATCTATGATAGTGAAGACGAATGACACATGCAGCTTCGAGCCAAAGGTTCCAGGCTTCCAGCGCGGTGGCAGCCCTGTAGGTTCTAGCGTGGCGGCTACAATCCGAACGAAGAGCGTCGTGGATCTCCTGATAATCTTATCATTAGGTTTATAGTTGGGCAGTTTGTTTATTTGAGCCAAAGTTAAATAATATTGGAACAGATTTAAAGGAATTGTTAGAGAAGATGAAGAAAATAGGTCCCAAAATTTTTTAGGAAGATCCCAAAGGAATTTTTTGGGAGGAATTTTTAGGGGACTGTTGGAGATACTATTAAGAACGGGAAAAAAATCCCCATCTTTTTGCAATAATGGAAAAAAAAACTAGGGCTGGAGAATTAACTGAATTCCTCTGTTCAAGTTGCCAAATATTCTATTCGAGATCCACAAATTTAATCCGAACACATGAGACTACGAGAGATTCATAAGCTAAAAGAGGTGTGCCACTGGAGGACCGGAAGCGCTCCCAAAATGAGACGCCTCAAAAGCGATTTACTCCGTCTCCGATTGCTAGAAGCGAAAATATTCACCAGTTCGATGGAATCCAGCGCCTAAACACAGGTGCATCGCTACACTATCTACTTCACTCAGGAAATGTGCCCAGTAAAGTCAAGAGGCGCTTCTCGTCGGCCCCATATTATGCTAAACAAGAATCGATGACAAATAAATGCAGTAAAACGAAAATCGTCTGGATCATTGTCGACAAGTGCCAACCACGATTACGATCGCACGTGTCCTGATGAAATGCTGGTTCTGCTTTACTCTCCAATTGACATGCCATACCCGAATTTGTAATCTTTCTTCCAGTGATCAATCTGCACAAGATCACGGAGTATAGTAAGGGTCCTTCAACGCATTAAATAACTCAGAAGCAACATTGATCAGAAAACATCCGAAGAATCAACCCTGACTCCTGCCAGCACTGAATCCACTCACAATTCTACAATTTCAATAACAAATGCAATCCAGACCATGCACGTCAGACACAGATTTAAATAAAATAAACATGCAATTTCCATGCAGAGAAAAAGAAATGGCAAACTGAGCAGAACCATTTCCATGAACAAAGCCCATGTCAAACTCTACTAGAATCGTCTGAGGTGCCAAGAATGAAGAGTGCATCTATATTTTCATCTGCAAATGCCTTCAGATTCATTAATTCACATCTGATGAACCACGAGCACCGCTATTTGATCCACAGAAATTTCTAGTATTCCACTTCATTATGACAGAAATGACTGACTACTCAAAAAGGGGTGTTAATAGAAGGGGGACAACAGAAAAATAGAAACAGACCATATGGTACAGAAATGTTTGATAAAGAATAAATAGTGTTGCAAGCTAACCTCAGCAGAAAGAAGAAAAGTGAGGCCTGGAGCCAATCGCTCCTCCAAAAGTGCAGAAACTATGCCATTTGTATCCATCTTCCCCCTCAATCGACACTGCAATATTGAGAAATGACATTTTCAATTAATTTCCTGGTGAGGTGACATAAGTTGAATAGTTGAAAGCTCCTAAAACTTTCAACATAATTCTTCACACATATTCTCAGAAAGAAAAAAGAAGTTGGATAGCTGGAAGCCAAAAAACTCTCAGCATAACTCATTCCGTAGAGGGAAAAAAAAATGTAGAAATGAAAAAATCTGCTGTGATAAAGCATTTTACTCGCAAGTTCTAATTCTAATGTCAGGCTGAAGCAAGACCAGGATACCTGTCTCAACATATAATCATAACCAAAAGTTGCAGTTACTTCCTTTGACATCTGATTGTACATGAAATCGGATGCCAGGGAAACCTGCACATGGAAAGCTTATGGAATGAAGCCGCTAAAAAAGAACAGAAAAAATAAGTATTCAAAACGATACAAAATAACACTAACCTTATCTGATACTTTCTGGACATAACTAAGTGCAACCATTCCAGTTGTTGCAATTTGTCCAGTTGCAACCTGCAAATATTGTGACATGGCTCCATCAGATACAGATCAAATATTTTATTTCCATTTTCATGTAAGTAGCCTTGTTAACAATTCGTTATATAAAATAGTTTACAGATGCTACAAAACACTAAATTCGTAAAGAAACAGTTTGATTTTTATCAGATGATTACAACATTTTACTATTTTAGAGTCCAACTGGAAAACACCTTTTCATTATGACACTTCTCAACACGTCACAAAACTCTATATGTGCATAATTTTAACTTCAACCAAGGAAGTACAGCACTGAATTCTTCTAGAAGTCTGGGAAGGTTGACTTCAGGAAGTCTGAACTAGTCGCTACTTCTTGACAAAGCTGCTAAGAAATTTCAAATTCATAAGTGAAGACTGCTTATGAAAGCTTATTAACCATTCTATCCAAGATGCCACATGAAGTTCTTCAAAACTACAATTTAATTGTTTTCAGTATATATTAAATCTTCAGAGTTCTTTTAAAATTAGCTAAACTCCATCTTTGAACACATTTATGCCTTGCCTGAGGGTGTCTAGGCCTGGAATTAAATATTTAAATAATTTCTTGTACAGGTTAAATTTAAATGTTCGGAAATCCTAGCAGCCTTTTCAAAAACTGTACAGTCCAGTCCAGAATACAGCGCGCAGATAAAATGTACTGGAAAAGATAAGAATATCCATTTCCAAATGTGGATATCCACTCTAATATGAATACCACAGTTTCATATCGCACAACATCACGATAATGGACTTTTTAAAGTTGTCAATAATGAAACTTACAAAGTTCTTTGTGTCATAGCGAGCAACAAGACCAACTCCTGATTTTCTTTGTTGTCCAAGCCAAAAAGCTTCAGTTCCCAAGGAGAGGTTTTTTGTGACACTCTGAAATGCATAGACCATATATATTAGATTAAGAATCCAGCTGATTGAAATGGCAAAACAAAATATTTCTAATGCATGAACAATTCCTGGAAGTTCATTCTACGTAACAAAAGAAACAGACACTACACTGTGACGGTCAGAAAGCGTAGACCTCTATCCCTACTCGACTATATCCTCCAGTCTGTTCAGAATCGAAGAGAAAACACCACTAGGTTGACTGGTTAATATTCGAGCCATAGTTAGGTTTGCATGAGCTATTTTGGTTCATTAGGCTTCAAAACATAGGTAACTACCAAGTATCTCTGGAGTGGACAAAAGAGAGTAAGATCGATACGTTCTTTTGTACTACCAATCATTGCAGCACAACAATAAGCACTTTCAAAATTGGTACTGGTTAGGATTCCTACTTTACCAGTGAGAAAGAGAACTGTGAATAATCACAGATGTTAAATGATCACCAGTTACAATACTTGGAAACATTCACACCATATCAATAAACAGGTCTAAGGATGTGAATTTGTCGAGCATTATTAATTGACTATCAAGAAATAGGTGGATAAAGTTTATGAGGCACAATAAACTGTATTTCCTATGCCACATGTGCAATATTTACCTGGATATAATTCCCACCATAGAACTCATTGTTCCCAATTTGAATTTGAGATCTATAATCTTTGCCCTGAAATCAAAGGGTAAAAATTAACAAAGTTACAGTGATATGCAGTAAACAATTTTAGATACACCAGAGTCCAAGATGAACTAAAAAAAACTACTTGTTATTATTATCATTTGAAAAATTGAAATTACAATTTGTTACACAGTACACACTCTGCAGTCACGAGGGTTGTTTCAGAAAACATATTGAAAACATATATGTTTTCTGCTAAATAATAAATGCAACACCACAAGTATCTGTAAGTTAAGATACACTGTTGTTTTTCCTTTTTTCCTTCAAACTTGAACTGCAAACAAAGTAAAATTCTAGAAAAAAAAAATAGTACTAATATGTGTGACCCAATATCGAGAGTATATTCGTTCAAACTGCACAGTAAAATTTAGATATAAATCAGGACGTATATATGGAAGAGAAGGGCATGAATCTGAGAAAACAAAATAAAGAAAAACAAATTTAGAAACGAGAAAACATTATGAATACAGTTGGAAAGGGCAATGGAAATTGGGAGGTAATTATGTTGAACTTATTCCTTGGGATTCTACAAGGTTTTTTTTTTGGCATAAATCGCCGCACATGAAACACTATCACACTACTAATTACTTAATTAGGACACAGCCAGTGTGGGCAACTAGATAGACATGTTGGAGGAATTTAGCATCTCTGTAATGCCTTTTAATTAAAGTACCTTGTCTGATTGAAAGGGTAGAACACCCAAGGTAAAAATTCAGCAGAAAAAAACTTTGAATATAAGCGTTTTTTGCTCTTTGCAAGATCAATGAGTCCACATAACGTGACCACATCAACTTAATGCAAACAGAGCCATAGCGGTGTATTGTCTATGTACCTCCCAAAGTCACTCATTGAACCAACAAAGAAAAAGCAATGTACATTGCCCATGAAAATAAAAGACCAAATAAGGGAGAGAAACTAACCTTATAATCAAAATTGAACATGCCTTGGGAGTAGCCTGGCTCACTTGTCATCTGCAACGCACAGCATAAGTA
Organism: Zoysia pacifica; assembly: GCA_001602315.1. NCBI lineage: Eukaryota > Viridiplantae > Streptophyta > Magnoliopsida > Poales > Poaceae > Zoysia > Zoysia pacifica. The sequence goes on from BCLH01000644.1 coordinate 61,292, forward strand.
AAATTAATGAATTTTAAAATGGTGTTCAGTAGAGCCAATCTGATATGAACATCAATTTGACTCGCAGCAAACAAGTTACCTGAGCATTTATCTTTAGTGCAAGATTGTCTGTAATATCGCACTTGACGCGGGCGCTCACCCTTCCATCTTGTGAAAGCCTCCCAATGAGCATCAGCTACAACAGAACCAGTTTATGGTTGCGCATAAGGAACCCATATATCACACTATAATTATCAGCACAGGTCAGCTATAGGGGAAGGAAGCAACCTTTGGATCAAGAAAGTTGGCGCCGAATTCGTATGTGCCGTTGGGGATCTTGATGACATCATTCCCCTGCGCCGGAATCTCAATGGCTCCCATTGCGATACTAGTTCAAACGGCAGTTGTGTTAACAAAGGCGAAGCAGCTAGATCATATGAAAAGAGAACAAAAGGAGCCACCGAGATGGGCTACCTGTGGGTCAACCCGAAGGACTGGTTGAGCATCTTCGTGTAATCCAAGCGAAGGCCCTCGAAAACCTCGGGCTTCAGCGACACTGCAACAAACGTCGCGAAGATCACATCGCCAGTCAACCCAAAATGACTAGCGGCGGCGATTACCAAGCACAGATCAAACAACAGGTCGGCGCCGGGGACTTACTGAAGGCCTCGCGCTGAACCTCCTCGTAGGGGACGGGGCACGGGAGGTTCATGTAGTCCACCTTATCCTCGGCCGCCGGCTTCCCCGCCTCCTCGTGGGGCTTCGGCGCAGGCGCGGCGTCGAAGGCGGGAGGAGGAGGAGGAGCGTAGGCGGGGGACGGCGGAGCAGGGGCCGCGGCGTGGCTGGCGGAGGAGCCCATGGTGGCGGCGGCGGAGGCGCTTGTGATCCGCGTGGCGGCGGCGGGAGGCTTTGGGTAGGTCGCGAGTGTGGCTGCGCTGGCGGCGGACTGAATTCGTGGGGGTTTAGGAGGGCTTTTCTCTGTTGCGGCGCGGATGGCTGGCTCGGCACGTGGCGGTCGCTGACGGCCGTTGGATCTGGCTTCATACTCTTGCTGCCGTACTATCGTGCGCGCCCTTCCATTCCTCCAACTTGTGGGTCAAGTACAGGATAGGCTGTGCATTCGGCGGACCACATGACGGGGCAGGCGTTGAACGACGTCGGCCCCATCGGAGCGGCGGGCGCCGCTGAGCTGACCTGGGGGAGAGACGAAGCCGCCGGAGCGGAGTTGATCGTCGACGTGTTATTTGCTGCTTTACAAAATTTGATTGGATATATAGTACTGTATGAATCTAGGCATGACCGCAAAACAAGGTATGTTCGTTTGAGATACTTTTTGCTGCGGCTGCGGATGTTTTTCATACGATTTTACTGTGCAGTCATAATAAGCTGAAGCGAACACACTCACAGTTGACAGCATCCAAGGCCTACCTTGGATATTTCAGAAGGGCCTCGACTGCTCTCAAAATCTGAACGACAATCATCCGTATCCTCTATTGGGTTCGGTTCTTGCCGCGAACCCTTCCAGTTCAACCCTGCTCTTATCATGACGACGAACAGATCAAGAACCGCTGCCGTTCTCTCGTCCGGCCACGAAATCTCACCTGTTGATTGGCTCTACGTGTCTGACATCTACGTATCTAGAAGAGGACCATGCATGAGCAGACGGGTGCCCGTCCGCATCACACGCGCCGCGAGCAGCCGCGCTGACGACTCGCCGGCCGACACCTAAGCCGCGTCGTCGTTTTCTCGAGAGGACCCTGTCCACGAGCCGGTTTATCTCCGCAACCTCACAGCACTATGCATGCACGAGAGCACCGTGCAGGAACTGGAGTACCTCCGATCAAGATATGCACGAGCTCCCGGTACCGACCGATCACTGACATCAAGGTTGTACTAGCGAGCCATGGCGTCGATGCAGAAGAGCCACGAGGAACAGGGCCAACACGACCCGGCGGACAGGCCGCGGGGCGCGATGGACGCGGCGGAGCGCGCCAGGGAGTTCGCGCTGGAGAAGGAGGAGGGCGCGCGGCAGGCGCTCGCTGGCGACGCCGTGGGGAGGAAGGGCGAGACGGACGAGTCCGCGTGGCAGCAGGGCCAGGACGTGCGGCGGCGCGCCGTGGAGATGGCCGAGGAGGAGCGGGGCGCCGCGCGCGAGCCGTCCGAGGCGGAGAAGTAATTTGTTTATTACTAGTATCCGGTAATTGGTTCTTGGACATGCCAGGGACGCATGCTCATGATGCGATTGTTCATGTCGCAACAGGGGAAGATCGGCGACGGAGAGCATCTACGGCAAGGCGAGCGGCGCGATGGGCGCGTCCCGGGAGAAGATGGTGATGCCGACGGACGTTGTGGAGCGGAAGCGGGCCGAGGCTGCCGGCGTTGACGGGAACGCGGCGGCGCCACCGAAGGGGAACGATCGCGACGAGCAGGGCGGCGCCTAGGAACGACGATGTATTCTGGGTGCAGACGGTGGCGTTCGACGTCGGCAATCTGCAACACTGATGCTCCAACAGCAGTGTTACAATAATACTCTCTTTGTCCGCAGAGGATCTTTGTTTCCTTGCACGGTGTTCTTTCTGTAATACATTTATGTGTAACGATGTGTAATTGTGTATATGAACTGAACACTCGTCAGATAAGCCGGTCTCCGTTCTCACTGACGGCAGGGAATGCACAAACAAGGTCTGCTTCAAATATTTCAGAATTAATCCAAATATTAGTTTAATCCAAAGTTCAAATATTTTTGAGAATTATTCCAAATATTCAGCTGCAAATACCACCAGTTCAAAGCTCCAAAAACTTTTATGCAAGCCTGCAAGGAAGAACCAATATAAATGAGAATCGCCTTTTACAATTCAGTTTGCTCATGTGCCTGTATGTCAAATGATGATTCGTCAATTCAAACGTACCGGAGCATCCCTTGTGCGGCGCCGAGGAAGAACGCGGGGACCTTGGCCCATTCCTCCCGCAGCATCTCCTCGCCCCCGTCGCGGCAAATCGGCGGGAGGAACAGCCAGAACATCGTGACCGCCATGAACGACGCCAAAACGAGGAACGTGACCGGTCTTGGCGGCGTGGGCCACCCCCTCGCCTTCCAAATCCGCGCGCACCGGTCTTCGGCAAGGCAGAACGCGCAGTGGAGGACAAAGAAGACAACCATCTCGCCGGTGGGCGGGCGCAGGAGGAGGTAGCAGACTATGGCCTCGTGCATGAGCCCGGACACGACGAAGCTCGCCGCCGCCGCGGCCTCCTTCCCCGCTCGCGAGCGAACGGGGTCGTACACCGCCGCGCGGAGGATGGCGGAGACCATGAGATTCCACCGCCGGCCCCAGAACTCGCGCAGCGACGTCGCGAGGTACGGCTTGTCGAACTGCCGCTCCAGCTCCATGCCGAGCAGGCGGCCGGCCGCCGCGGTGCAGGGGATGAGGAGGTCCAGCAGGCAGTAGAGGTGCAGGCAGTAGACGGAGTAGCGCACGTAGCGGTGCAGGCTGTCGATGAACTGGTAGAGGTGGAGGACGGCGGCGAAGGTCGCGACCTCCACCGCCCGCGAGAGGGTGGACGCTCCTGACGTCGCGGGACGACTGTCGCCGCGACCCTTCAGCTTGACGGGGAACAGCGCGATGAAGAGGAACGGGACCACGGGGAGGGCCGGGTCGAGCGGGCCGCGGTCGGCCGCGAGGAGCGCGACCTTGAACGTGCCGAGCCACCCGAGGAAGAAGCCGGCGATGAACCTTATGATGGACGACGAGAAGGCCAGGGGCACCACGGCGAAGAACAAGATCACCGGCAGCAGGGCGGCGAAGCGCGGGAGCCCCGGGAGGAGGCGCGAGGACGCGGCTCGCGCGTAGAGCGCGGCGGCAGGGACGGCCAGGGACACCGCGGGGAGGTTATCTCGCAGGAGCTCCATGGGTGAGAGTGAGGCTCGTCGCCGTGCGGCGAGGGGCTGTTCGTATGGTCGCCGAGACGTCAGTGAACAGTATCTCTTCTGTACACGCGAAAGCGATACAGCAGGCGAGTGATTTCAATCAGATCCCTGTAGATACTTTTATATATATGCTCGTATATAGTTGTAATGCCATTTTAATCGACTTTCGTTTGTTCTTGATTTGTCAGTGTCCGAAGCTCAAAGGCTCCCCATATGGAGTGAGTGAATGAATAGGGACTCCTCTTGAGAAGGTAATTCAACAACATATCAACGTCATGACTAGAGTTCCGTCTTCCGTGTGGTTGTATAACTTGTATTGTGTGGCTGGGATCGTACTCGCTTGATCTTTAGAGAAGAGTCTGAGTAAATCTTCATTTCTCAGAAAACCACGTGCAGAATGAGAGTGCCATTGCTTGCACGACAAGGCTGGATGGACCGCAGGACATGGGGCGCCCGGATCAGACGGTGGACGAAGCAACAACTGCTCCGTGCGACTGCTGGAGTAGTGGAGTGACCGCCGACGATCCTGGTGCAGAAGGACCAGGAACCCCGGCAGTCCACTTCCGGGGCAGTCACCGGCTGACGTGCGGGCCGCGCGCGATGCCGGATCACCTCTGGTCCACGCGTCAGCCTCGACTGCGCGAGCCGCGCCCGCTGCAGACGCCGGAAAACTACTCCCTCTATTCCATAAAAAATTGTTTCTCTCTGTCTCATAAAAAAATCTATTTCTAGATTTATTTGACTATCTTTTTTTCTCTTTGAACAAAAATTTATATAAATTCAATAAACTTTAATAACATAAAACTTATTTCCTTAAATCCATCAAAAAATATTTTCATAAAATATAATTTATATGTTCATAAAGTTTAACAAATTTTTAAAAATCATTGATCAAAGATAAGAATAAAGCACAGTATAAGCAAACTTCTAGACTTTTTGTTTGGGGATTGAGGGAGTACTCCTATGTTCAAAACGTGGCGGCAAAAGAGGCTTCAATTTGAAAGTGACATAAGGATGATGCCTGGTAGGAGTACTTGCTGAAAACTGGTTCATAATTACAATCAGGACCCAAGTTTTTGGCTATGAATCAACGCATGGACACATAATATTCGGTAGGAGAGGCTTAATTTTTTTTTTTTTTTGTGTAGCTCAGCCTACTGCGAAGTTCGGAAGCAATAGCTGCTCCCATCTTGCGGTACAATAAACAGCGGAGGCTACAGCAGCAAGCTGATCCGAACAGGCCTTTAAATGATCACAACACCAAGCATGGATAATGTGAAACAGATCTGTCTAGCGATTGAGATCGACAAGAGATACAATACACAAATGATTATTTTTTTTTTCTGGATAGTGGAGTACGTTGAATTGGTGAGCATAAATAATCTCAAGACACATTTCCACTCAAAAAAAAAAAAAAACCCCTGAAACTGGCGTTTGGATTCCTATAAAAGAGATGTGGGTTTGGGTTTGGGAACAAACCAAGGAAGAAATCTGGACCATTCATTCACCCATTCAACTAAATCTAAACCCATTCTTCATTTCCCAACTGCCAAACACCACCGAAAGAATATTAAAAGATGTTATGCCTTTATCTGAGCCACTGATTGTGATAAAATCAAGCAAACCTAAAAATTAAATAAGTTTCAACCTTAAGAAGTGCTACTATACAAGTTTCTACAACCTTCCACACTTTCCAAACCACTTCCAAAGCAGTTGAGAAGAGTATACTACTGATTCTAAAACTAAAACGAGCTTTTTAGTCTAGTCTAACAATGAAACGGGCTGACAAACTCAAGAAGAGGGCAAATACTTGGTTGAATAGTAACTCTATGTCGAAAAGATTACTGGTTGGATAAGATGGAGTACTTGATTACTTTCACTGGTGAGAAATAATAATTGCCAGTAAGCAAAAACTCAAAAAACAAAAAGAAATGCAGAATAGGCTCTTCCAATTAGCATGTCATGTTGATAGAATTAGCCAAGACATGAACTAGTCTAAGGTCTTAAACTTGACAGCACTTCCTAGCGATAAAAACAATGTGTTACGAGAAGTGACCCAACAGAAACATCAGTCACTCTGGTAAAGAATGCTTACCAACCGTTTCCTTCATTTCAGAAACATATAATGAACCAAATGACAGCATCAGATCAGTCTGAAGTCAGAACATCATTAAGTTTGTTGAAGTGCCAACCACAAATGGCTCCATCAGCAACCGCGTCAAGAAGTAGAATGTGACACCCAACATGATAGAGATTGGGAGTGCAGGCAATGCATGCTTGCATATCGACAGCAAGATAAGGGTGCAGCCAAGTCCAGCAATAATGGCAAGGTAGCACGCATACACCGTCATCAGATCATACATGGCAGCCCTCCCAACAAGCACGCTGTAGAAAACAAAATCACCAAGACCCAGCTTGATGCCCCTGGTGGACTCAAACATCTCAAAGTCTATAGGCTCTGATGAGGATGAACTTTGTCTCTGCTCCTCATTAGAAGCTGCATTCTCTGCTGATGCCGTAGACACCAAAGGTGTTGTCTCTTGTTCCTCAGACTGCTCAATTTGAATAACAGCGTGTTGTGAACTCTCACCCGGATATGATGATATTCCTGTGACCAATACTGGCATCTCCCTTTCAAGATTGTCCATCTGGGGCACAGAACCTCTTGATCTGTTATTCTCGCCAATGCCTGACTGGCTTCCTCCTAGATTCCTCATCTCCACCACGGCACGGTTGCCATCTTCCTCTTGCTCCACCCTGTTATACTGGCTTCGACTGGCCTGAGCCATAAATTGCATCTCCACTGACCCCGTCGCCGAAGCAGATGCGGAAGAACCTGTGGCTGGTCCAACTGTAGGTCGGGACTCGTAGATCAGTGCCGGTAGCTCGTCATCTCTGGAGGATGCCAGCTCCACAAGCATCCTGAGCGGTCCCCGTGGAGCCAGCACGGCGACGAGGTCATACAAGGCGAGCGCGACGAGCATGATCCATGTGGTCCACTCGGGGAGCCTGGAGAGCCAGGCGGCGACGATGACCGCGAGCGCGACCATGTACCCCTGGCGGACAATGATGGGGACAGCAGACGCGAAGACGGAGAGCACGCCGAGCGCGGACGCGTTGAAGAGGAGCAGGAGCGCGGTGGGGGCGTCGAGCGGCGCTCCGAGGCGGCGGAGCACGGCGGCGACGATGGCCCCGCCCATGGAGAAGATGACGAAGAAGGCGGAGAAGCGCATGTAGTTCTTCAGGAACCCCGTGCACCGGTAGTAGTAGAGCGCGACGAGGACGAAGGTCACGACGGCGACGAGCGCGACGAAGACGACCGCGTCGAGGAGCGCACCGACGAGCTTCTGCCCCGGGGAGTCGGTGGGGGACTCGAGGTAGACCAGAGTGGCGGCGGTGACGGGTGGGGGAGCCGCCGCCGCGTCCCCGGAGGACGGCGGCGCGAGGAGGGAGACGAGGAGCACGACGATGGCCATGCAGATCGAGACCGGGGACATCACAGCCAGCACCTCCGCGCCAAGGGTGTCGAGGACGGATTCGGCGGCTGGGGGCGCCGCCGCCCGCTCCGGCGTGGCGGCGGCGGGGTCCATGCGGCGGACGGGGTGGAGATCGACGGGGGGATCTCCTTGCTTTCGTTCTCGCGGCCCGGCGCGAGTCCGACCGGGGTCGGAGGATTGGGGATTTCTTTTTTTTTTTTTTCCAAACCTCTCCACGCGTTGGTTTGTACTGAATTTTCTCCCCTGAACAAGTCAAATGATGAACTTCTTTTGAATCTTCGCTCCTCAAGTTGGAGGCTTGGAGAGGATTTTCTGCTTGCATTTTGTACAGGAAAACCTTCCTTTCCAGTGGATTTTTTTTTTTTGAGTTCTCTCCAGTGGATTGGGGAGGCTCATTCCTCCGTTCCAAATTTTCCCCTGGAAGTAGTTCCTCTATTTTTTTTTCTCTATCTTCTTCATTTCAAACAGGGTTTTAAATTTGAGGAGTACAAAATTCCTCACGATAACATAATGATAAAGTACCCGTCTGTGTTTTTGCTATGCTTGGCAATGCGATACAATAATGTAACACTTTTTTTTGCTAGAAATGAATTCATTTTTGAAATATTATATTTAATGTTAATCATGGAGAAAATGAAGGAAAATCATGCATTCATAAGTTTAGCTGAGGTGGCACCCACCCAGCCGGAGGAGCCACGGTGCCGTCTGCACATGCTGTAGTGATCAAGCGACGAGTCGACATCAGCTCCATTTTTTTCCCAGCTCTCTCTTATATATATATA
>BCLH01000644.1:78402-97700 GCA_001602315.1 Zoysia pacifica
CGGCGTCGACGGAGACGGCTGGGTTGGCGGCGCAGGAGTGACGGGCCAGATTGATTAAAATGTTGATTGCAATTAAATTGTAATAGTGGTAAAGAAAAGGAATAAAATGTATTATAATAGTATTTTAGCAAAGCCCGATGTTGTAATGCTAAAATTAATTGCAAAATTCTCAAAGCCGTTCCAGCAACCGGACTGTCTGTTCCCACACAACGGTCCACCGTCCACAGCAAGCAACAACAGATTCCGTGCACATGGCTTGGGCCAAACTATTCCAAGAATGACAAGAAAGCTTGAGCAGTGATTTGGTTACCAGATTAGTAGTAAGTAGTACATCTTTATATGCTTTGCTTACAATACTGAATCAAGAATCACAGGCCAATATGCAGTGTAGCATACCTGATGAGTAACAGGCTAACAGCCCGAGTTCAGCAATAAAAATATGAGTACTATATACGAAGAGCACTATGAGCTCAAGTCGAAATGCATGTGCCGCCGGCAGTGAATCCGCAGACGCAAATAGTCTTACCTAAATAAAGAGACCAAATCGTCAAACTGAAACAAAAAAATTCAGCCGCAGGTGCCTCTACCGAATAATTCAGGATGAGGACAAAAATTGCAACATCCTTCCAATAACCTCAAAAGAAATTCTAGCGCCTATGTGGTGATCTGCACTCTACATTGCAAAATCTCCAGCTTGGTCTTTTTCTGTTCATAACTTCCTGTATCATCAACATCTGTTATCGTTATGAAGGTAACTATTAAGTTATGCTTTTCCTGGTGGCATTAAATGGTTTAGAGCTCATCATGCCCGGGCTGCTTTGAAGACATGGCATCGAGTTTGTTTTGCAGCTCCTGTTACACATTAACCGGAACTCAATAAGGCTCAAAATTCGTCCGAAGCAAAAACAAAAAAGGGCAGCTAAGCGGTTTGCAAAACTAGGAGAACAAACCTTCAGCTTCTCTTCGACACAAAGCACGGGAGTTGACAGTACAGCCACATACCTGCAACAGTAGATAGGCATAAAGATGGTCTACCACACCTTGTTTAGGAAAAAGAATGGAAACTATATCCCTGAGGTTCCACATACTCGCATCTGCTAGGCTCATCAACATCATTAAGCTCATTACTCAACCCACATCTAAGCCTAACCTGCACAAGATTTAAATGACATAATGAGTTAAAATCTACAAGCTGCAAACAAAAAGGAAATGAGAGATAGTTATACCTTTAGGCTTCGGTCAGGACCGTTCCAGCACTTGTCCCCGTTTGTAAATTGCATCACTCTGTAAGATTCTTCAAATTTGTCCCAGTGCCTGACAAAAGAAAATTCATTTTCTGGCGCAAATATATGAGCAAAAGGTGACCAAGCAAGCTATTATGCAGCACCAGTTTTTTTTTTTTTTTAAAATAAACAGTAGACGGAGGGTAACCGTTTAGGCTGTTTACACCATTTAGTCCTGTTTTGAGCTTGATTAAACCGTTTTGAGCTTGATATCAGTTCAACAAACATACCCCAAGTTAGTGGAACTGTGTCCTTCAGCTTGAGAAGCTTTCTTATAGGGACAAACCTTATAAGTGTACCTATGCATAGGATGGCAAATCACAAATGAGAACCCAAAACAAATTATAAATTTAAAAGAAAAGGACATGATAGATAGGGTGCTAGTATACATACTTGCCCTCCTTGTTCTCAAAGCATTGGTCGTAGAAGGAATAAAACTCCTCTTTGCCTAAAAAGAATATGTTGTTTCCATTAATTTCAATTCCATAGACATTTAAGTTAATAGAAAAAAAAAAAATGATCCTACACTGAAACAAAATGAAGCCAAATCTTGATTTGAAGATTTGGACAATATAATGCTCTACAGAACTTAAAAGTTTAAAGGTAGTGATGCACTGAAGGTAATTAGTGTTGCACAAGTAAATTTAGTAACTTGAGAACTCAGCTCAGAGTGCCAAGAAAATATATCAACAAAAATTTTAAAAGAACATTCCATATTTCTATCTTTGTGGCAGTTTGATGCCAAAAGTTTCAATGATGGTATATTTTGATTATAGCGTTTCCATCAGCGCTCAACAATATGTCTACACAAAGACATGAAAATAGGGTGTTTTACTGCTTTTACTAAGGAAATACTTAGGGCAAGAATAAATTATAGTGATTCATTATAGCTAAAAATAAATAACAACTGGCTGGAACACCCACTCACATAGTGAACAAAGTTTCAATTCGCAGTCACCAAAGTCATCTTTAATCTTCTCGGTTAGTAAAGATATGTTAGACTGAATTTTTGAAAGCTTTGAGCTGGCATCATCATACTCCTTACGAACACGAGAAGCCTCTGAAAAAGTAGATGTGTCAACGCTATAGCATTCCTACATGACTCGTGAAGGATCAGCCAATCAGAAAACAATATCAAAAAGTACCTGACAGATCCACAGGGGTCTTGAAAAAGTTGAATTTTTGTAGAACATTTTGTACAGTCAGCTGAATCTTGTCCATCCACGATGCTTTTCCTGATGAAGTTAAATCTGAAACAACAAAAAGGTATAAATAAACACAGAATCCACAAACGAGGGCAACAATATTGCGCTCTTAAAAAATACCCCACCTGAATGTTGATCACCTTTCTGATCGTCATCAGATTTGTAGGGTTCAATGTGTTCATCATCATCAACATATTCATCCTCTGAATCATTATCAAACTCTTCATGATCATATTTGTGCCTATCATCCTCAATTTCTGAATGATAGCCACCATAGTTTTCTTCAGCCGGTTCTGGCACATCTAATTCATCTTCAAGCCCATCTTCTGCAGGTTCTGCCATTTCAGATTCATCTTCATGCCCTTTTTTATCGTCTTTATTAACCTCATTGATATTCTCTCCAGTCCAGCGAGAAGCTACCAGACGACCTAACTCCTCCCTTGATAAACCCTCAGGATTGTCAGCACTAGGATCCTGCAATTCACCATTTCAATACTTCATATGTTGTGTTGCATCCTATACTATATAATACACTTTTATTTAAAATATGATAAAAGGTGTTATTGCATTATGTCCCTAAAACTTTGTCCTTTACTGTTTGTAAATGAAGAACAAGGATGATTTAAAAGGACAAGATGCTTGCATAAAATTATAGACCTATCTTCCAAGATATTAGTATCTAGCCGACACATGACATCTTGCAAACTGGTTAATACAAAACCTATTCTTTGGTAGGTGTGGCAGACTCTGTCACTATATCATCAACAGTTCCAGCTTGAATGTTACCTTCATCTTGGCTTTCAGGACCATGCTGACATACAATAATTGATCAATTTTCATAAGACATGCTTAAAATTAGACTTTTCAGTATTATCAGAGCTCAAGTATACCTGCTCAACAGATGTACCACTTTCTGGTGCATGATTATCATGTTCAGTGGCAGTTCCATCATGTTGATCAGCCACCTACAGATTATAATATATAATTTATTTATACTGCAGCATTTTAGATGTTTATCCCTTCTGTAAAATACTGAATGATTTGAGAACTGAGTCTTCTACAAGCTATGGTTTTCCAATACTAGCATCTACTCTTACAAGTATAGCACAAATGACAAAGTGTCAAATTTACAATCTAACAAGTTCAACAGGTCAACATCAGCATGACTTGTTTGTACTCCTGTCTGGCACTCGCACATTGCTCACTATACCCAGTGCAAATGGCACTGAATATTTCAATGGAATACGTTTCGTCTCGTCTCTGTTTACTGCGTATGGTATAATAATCTAACAAAATCATATAAGACATGCTGAACATGCAACCAGAACGCTTAAATTAATTTCAGTATCGTAAAAAAGATGGGGATGATATCTTTTTTTTAAAAAAAAAATTAAGGCAAACATAATCAACAAAAGGAACAGGAAGCAACAAAAAGATAGAACATGAATGCCAACCTTGCTTTCATCTTCTTCCACATGTTCATTAGTTTCCTTTGAATCCACTTGCTGAGAAGCATCAGGTGCTTTCTTTTCACCAGCAGCTTGTTTTTCAGCTTCTTCTTTTATTCTCTTTTCTTAACCGTTCTTCTTCCTCTGCCTTCTCTATTAATTTCTTTTGCCCTGCACAAATAGACGGCCTTATTTTAACATAAAAAGTGTAAAAGAAAGATAAGATTTGTTCCACATAACTCGTTCATGAAAATGACAGAAGGCCAATGGTTACAAAGTGTGCACCTTTGAGTTTGTCAACAAGCCCTTGAAGTAATTTCTCTTCACCCTTTAATTTTGCTAACTCCGCTTCATCTTTAGCATATGCCTCTTTTGCCCTTTCAACTTCTCGTTTCTGAATAACGACACCATTTTTGTATGTAGCGACCTTTTTCTTCAATTTGTCTCTTGCTGCCTTGCCGGCCTCCCAGCAAGTATTCTTACAGGTAACATTGCTATCATATTCATCACTTCCATCACAACAATCTAGAAGGTGCAAAGGAACAGATGCAGAAAATTAGAAAACCCCTAAAGTATTTCATACAAATGTGCAACATTACTAGTCTCTGACTTTGAATTTGCATTTTACTTCAAAAGCAAAAAAAAAAAAAAAAAAAAAAAAAAAACGGTTAAATGAACAATGCCAGGAATTATGTTCCTCGTACCGCAAATGCCATCGTTCACACGGGACGAAAAGATCGTGATTGGAGTATGGCCTGCATTCTTACAGTAGAATTTCCCTTCTGGGTAAGTAGACGTCTCTGCACCAAGAGAGGTCATAATTCAACTGTAATTGCTCCTCCATGAATCCTGCACTTGCTCAAGTAAACAAAAATCCAGTGGTGCAGTAGAGGAACAGTTCGAGACTTCAGCGGAATCTCTTGCTCCCTACTTCATAGATCCTTAGACGCCAACAGTTTGAAACTTCACTGACGAGACAGTCCATGAAACCACGGCCAGTATCCCAGTGAAATCAAACTCACAAGAGCGCTCCGCAGAGGGGAAAGAATGGATTACCAGGTTCGTCGGTGCCGTCGGGGCAATCGCAGAAGTCGTCGTTGAGCTTGTCCCTGGTGAACCTGCCTGATCCATCCCTGCACTTGATCACGCCGCCCTTGTAGTACGCCTCATCTGCGGCGCCAACAACGCTCGGTCAAGAGCCGCATCTAGGGACGACCAAAAGGAAGGGAGAAGAGGGCAGCGAGAGGAAGGGATGATCCGGAGGAACCTTGCGGAGGGATGCCGAGCGTGTCGATGGGCAGCTTGGACGCCGCGGCCGTCCAGAGGAGGGCGGCAAAGAGCAGGAGGCGCCTCATGCGGTTGCGCGGCGCACTGAGGAGAGGCAAGAGGAGCGGATCGGTGGCGGCTCGCGTCCGGGTTCTTCCTCTTCAGTCCGCCTCCGCCTCCGCCTCCGCCTCCGGTCCCAGGAGAACGGAAGCGTGCAGAGGAGCCGCACCCGAGGCAACTGTGTGTACAGTACATAGCCCGTAGAATACAATAGATCAATACAAATTTCGGTATTTACTTTTGATGAATCCATTCTTAATACACCCTCCATTCCTATTTAGATGACGTCCTAGCCTTGTGCGTTTTTATCAAATTACTAACCGGTGTCAGTGGGATCTCTTACGTTTGTTAACTCCACTTCCAATCTCTAATCTTGCATGAGTCTGGAGCAGGGGATTAGAGAGAGTAGCACCTGCCATGGTAGTAAATGAGACAATGACCTGGCCTTAATCGATGTCTCAAAACGTCAAATAAAATGAAATAGAGGGAGTGGTATTTTATTTGCGATAAAACCCTTCTGACATCAAATGCAGTTGTAGGGTTTATTTTGCAACCAAATACAGTTAAACTGTGTTTACTGCCGTTTTCAGCCGCCGTGTGAAAAAAACATGAGCTGATTTCACCAGTAACACAGGTGCTAGATACACCAGCGAACGAATAGGAAGAAATTCCTACTATCATCAGTACACACCAGCAAAACTAATCTGGAAATTTGCACTTGCACTACGGGCAGTTGTTCGTGCAAGTAGCTCGTCGAGCTGTTGAAAGTAGTGGTCTATCACGCTGAAGACCATACCACGAAGAGCTGCTCTAAATGAGAGCTTTGACACCGGCTTGTTGCATCTCGCGCAGCCGCCAAACAGAGTAATATGCCTCTTCTTCTGGTACCTCATCGCTGTTCATGAGCCACCCTGAAATCGGTTCGGGTCGACCAGCAGAACTCCAAAAACCGCACCTCATTTTCTCCTTCTATTCGGTTCGGGTCGACCCAGCATCCAAGCGGTTGGAAGGCGGTGCGAACCGATCAAACCCAGGGTCGAATCGATCCTCCACCGGCGGTTGGAGACGACGCTCTCCGACGACGTATACCAAGCACATCAATCATCAAGAAGAGATGAGAGCTGCGCTATTCATTTCTTCATACAAACCTACCTTAACAACTGATAATTCGTTTGAGCAAATATATTAATATATTACTATTGAGGTAAAACAATGCAGTGCCAGTCAGGTTCAAGTCCTACTGCCCTTTCCCAGACAATAAGAAAACATTTCACCTACTTATGCTATTTGTAGCGTAACTGCGCAAGCATAATTAATTACCCAATTCAGGCGCACTGTTCACATCATGGGATTCCCTTTAGTTTTATAACTATTGCATAATGAGGTTCCTAAATGGGCAGAAAATCATTGACTAGGTACATCTAACCATGCACTGTGCATCAGTAAGATCATCATCTTACGAGACATTCAGTCACCGGGACAACAACGGGTTTTATACCTTAATTAGCCTAGCACAAATATGTCAAACATAAACAAAAAAGGAGGTTACATATACCCCAAATTATCCTACCTGTCCTCCTTCTATGACTTGTCCTTCTTTATCTCGAATACATTATATCTGCTGTGTTTGGAACTAAAATAGATATGGGAAATAAGGACAAAATATAAGCCCAAAAATATTAGACAGGAAAAAGCCAACATAACACTGTTGCACTTACAATTACGACGATTATGGGTGTAGATCCCATCATTTTAGTTTCCAACACATCAGCATCTGAAATGTGCAGAATCTGTAAAAGGTAATGGGAAGTAAGTATATCTATTTGTTTTGTTTGACTAAGGCAGCTCTTAAAAATTCTTCCCATCTTAGGAACAAGACGCAACAGAAAATAATTTTTTTAAAAAATATAGAACATAATGCAGTATAATAGCAGTGTCTATAAAAGATTTCAATACTAAAGTAAAACAATAAGTGGGGAAAGGGGACAGTTCAAGACAGATGAATCAACAATGGCTTACTTTGTGATAAAAAAAAAAAACACGCCCTGTGCTGCATAAGCTTGTCTTTCTCCTTTGCAGCGTTCAATCACATGTTTGGTGCAAAAAATTTTTAAAGTCTCCACATCATCCTGAAACCATTGTATGTCATTGCAAGATGACAAAAAAAATGCTAAAACTATCTACTGACTACTGATGGGTGTATCATACAACTTAATTTCCTTAGCCTATCCTTTTGAACTTCACATTACAAATTTGCCTGATTACTAGTTTTGTAATCGCACCATTTATATATTTCCCCAAAATATATATACAAAATAATATACAACCAGCCAATGTTAGTAGGACAACCAGCAATCACGTTGGCTCGTCTAATGAGAGGATTCCTTCTTAGCAAGAGAAGGGCTACCTTTGAATGTGCAGTGAGAACAGGTTTAATCGTTTCTTGAACATCGGCAACAAACTCAGGTAGCGAAAATGATCTATGCACAAAATGGTAATACATAATTCAGCTACCCCCTGGGATGTTCAAAGTTAAGTTACATGCCTTACAGGTCTCGTTGCCGGATTTCCTTGAATGTAATCGCAGTAGTGGTTTCTTCAAAAACAGATTCATTCCAACTACAAAAAAAGGGAAATCAAAAGTGTGTCTGCAACAAAAAGTTTGAATATGAAGAAAAGGAAACATATTTCAAATCATCTGCAACAGCATAAATGAGACTATTGCTATTTTCACCCATATTGTCTAACTAACGATGTGAACTTGCAAATGAATTGGCAAACGTGAATGCACCATACAAATACTACATCATACTATTTAAAACAAAAAAAACTACAGTTCTAAGTGCTAAATGCTAACAAAATAAGTACAATGGCATGTTACAGGCTGAATCTGTTATATATTGTAACCAGATAGAATAAAGAATGAAAGAGTATGTCATACTCCTGAATTTTTTGAACTGCTGGATTGTCACTAGTTTCCCATTTTTCTCAAACATCTTCTGCCACCTGCATTTACAAGTACAAAACATGGAAATCACTACAAGAAAAACAGCCTCATCAAACACAACTGTAGATCATTGCGAAGGTACTTCTTGTTCAATGTTCACAACAGGCTTGGTGTACTCATTAACTCTCTTATAGATCGGATGACCTCGCATCTTGTAGAGGAAAAAAGGATTTAAGATAGGGGATTTATGTAGGAAAAAGGAGAAATTTCTCCTCTTGGGATACCTTATTCTTAAATGCTTCCCATTTTTCACCCAAGACTGACTTCTTTGTCGGTACAATAACTAGATCAGTTCTTGAACTTTTTTCTACTGGCACAGAAGAAGTGTGTCTAGGATGTTTTTCCTTTTGCCAGAGGTAGCGCTTAATTCATCTTTGATGATTTCATATCCCTGCATAGCTAATGTTGAGATTCTTGTGTCCTTCAACTTTGCAAATGCACCGGATATTGCTGGTGAAGCAGATGAAATTGTTGATTTTAACTTAGTAAACAATGTATGGCTACTTATGCCATAACTGGATGCATCATCTGAATGTGAGGATGCCTCAGTTTTATCATGTGTTGAAGCTTCAGACGAACCGTCCCTACAACTTGTAGTCTCTTCTTTCCCAAGTCCAAAACTCTCCTTTACCTGTCAACAATTCAACCAAGACAAATAATACATATTTGAGGAAAATCAAGATTCATATTTCATACTGTGTCACATTTAATTTCATTCATCACTCACCTCTTCTTTAGCAGCAGACATTTTTTCTTTGAGATTTGCGGTAACCTGCAAAAAAGAGCAAGTAACCATAAATTTCTGAGACTAAGACAAATGAAGAGATAATAGAAACGTAACACCCTTTACAAGCACTGTTTCTGACTAACCTTTTTAGATGTCTCTTCAGCTTCACTCCAAACACCATCGACACTCTTATAAATAGTCTCTGTTGTTTTTTTAGTTCTGCGCAAGACATATTTTAATTATCTCCAAGACATCTTTAATCCAAAGTATATTCTAATGTACCTCTAATGCAATTTGAAATGAAAATAGTGCAGTACTTGCCTTACTTTGAGATCTTCCTTTACCACACCAAGTTTCTCGCTTAACTCCTTCACAGTTTTCTGAAATTCAGGATTACTGCAACAAAAAAAAATCAAAATAAATGAACTAAGATGGTTGTTACTTGCTTATAAAAGGGATCACATACCTCTTGGCCTCGCCCTTCAGTTGCTTTGAAAACTCATTGAAAACACTCAAATTCCTGTTATTCAGATGCCTATATCCAGTAGATGCTTGCCAGTTAGCACTCATTGCCTATACGACGTAATGGCAATGTATGGCAGTCAGTAAAATGCATGATGCTAAAAGTAGCAGAACATAGCTAGCTAAACAAGGAGGAAGACCAAATAACAAAAAAGCTAACTCACCAATCGCAGCGTGGCTTCGGAAGATGGCCGCCTGAGCGCTCGGAGCAGCGCCGAGGTCGCCATCCCTACAGGAGGCACGGCGCAGAAGCGGTAGGATTCCGGCAGAGGAAGACCGACCAATACGGCAGCTGCCCTAAGGATGGAGGAGTACTAGAGGATTGGGAAGGATAGCTAAGTCAAAGCTGGAGGGTTCTGATCACGCCTGGTGCCGCGAGCGGGCCGCACGAGACCACCGGCACCGAGCCGCTGCAGTTTGCGCGGCGGCGGCGGAAGGAGGGAAGCTGATCGCCTCCCCGGTGTTTTTTTTTTCTTCTTTTTTCCCAAGAAACGTGTGGGCCCTGTTGTACATTGATCTGGGCCTGGGCGAGAAATAGGTAGGCCTAGATAGGCGGCCCAACCTCTATGTAATTGGCCCACAAAAAATCGTGTTTCGCGCTCCGCCTCTGCCGGCTGAATCCACTTTCCGGTTCTGTTTCCTATTTTTTTTAGTCCCGGTTCTGTTTCTTCATCGAAGAACGGATCGGATTCCATGGCTGCAACAGCACGGAGACAAAGTTCTGCTACTTAGGATGTCAATCAGCAAAGCAACAGGATGTAGAACATGCGAAGATCTGTATTTGATTCCATGGGTGGAGATTATGAAGCTGCTTTTCTAATGATTGTTATAGCTTATGTTATAATTCTATCAAACACTTAAAACTTATAAATAATTATATTCATAATCATTTTTAAATTTTGTACTATAACCCATAAGCTATAAATAGTAACTTTTTATCACTTCTTTTTTTATACAATCTATAATCATATTATAAATTGTTTAGCCAAACACTCTCGACATAAAAAAAAATAAATTATGTAAATAAATTGGATAAGTGATTTTTATAAGTAATCTATAGTAAAAGAACCCTAAATCTGACAGTCCGTTTTGAGGTATGACCTCCAACCATGTGCAAACGATAGTCTGAATAAACAAATGCCAACACTAAATAGGGACACATGGACGTACAAAAACTCGGAAGTCAATTTTCAAACATCCGTATATTTCACAATTTGATTTACATCGCCCACCCATTGGCTTTGCAATTATGTTACAACAAAGGATGGCAAATTCTTGTATATCAACAATTTCTATTTCCATTTCGCTAAATGTTATGTGAATGCATTTATACACCTGGGAGCCTAAACCTATCACCTTATACAGCTAAATGAACAGCTCATATGCACACCAAAATGTAAAAGGAAATAAAAATGAAAAAAGGAACTATAGTATCACCAATAGGGTCATGACAGTCTTCTCATTGGAATCTCTGAACGGTGCATCTGACTTACATTACCAAATTTTTCCATCTCACGGGCAATTTGAATGTCACTGGGCCTAAAGTGTTCTGTGAAAACCTTGATTATAAAATGTGGGACCATTGCTGCGACAATAATGATAAGCAGCAGTAGCCAAAACAGACCAGTCCCCATCAAATGAAAGATTGCCCTGGAAAAATTGATTAGTATGAGTAATTATGCAATTCTTAACAGATATGCAAAATAAACTTATTAGTTCCTAATATTTCCTCTTTAAGAAAAAAAAAGTCAGAAAACTCATCCTACCTGAATTGAAATGCAAAAGCAACAAATAAAAAACTATATACAAGAGAAAAAAAATATTATGGTCTCCAAGCCTCTCGGAAGATGAATACCTTTGGTTTGCTTATTCAGAATATTTTTACCTGTATGTTTCACGAAATGAACTAGTAATATCTCCAGAATGGTTCTTAACTTAGGAACCTAAATATTATATCTCACTAAAATGTTTAATAACAATAAAAGAGGGGTACAGCATGGGTTATCACGTAATATGAGGCTCAACAAGAAGTACTCACCCATAGCCTGGAAGAACCCATATGGAATCTATCACAAATAGGCAAACTGTTGTCGCTGCTATTGTGCCCCACACAAAAGCATGGATTATCCAATTCCATCTAATAATGTCCATGGCCAATTGCATATTTACAACAATGACAGGTGCAAGTGCCCACAAATCTCCAAGGCTAGACATATCAATTGTGCTTCGCTTATATGCAAAATATGGTATGTAGAAAACAACCAAACTCTGCCAGAGTGCTTCAATCATCTTGAGCACAAACAAATTCACGTTATACTTCTCATCCCTCTGGCCAGATCCATATAGCTTTGGATAAACTAACAGTGTTGTCTTACTAAGATCCTTGTCAAGAATTCCAACAACAATTGTAGGAAGGGATGTATAAAGCACAGTATACAGGAGGCTACTCCATTCAGTGATAGCGGTTGTTAGAGTGAACGCTGTATAAAGTACATACCTGGGATCAAATGAAGTGTTAGTTATTTTGCAATGGCAGAGTAATTATCAACATAATTGTAAATTCAACAACATTCAAACTAGCATAACCAGATTCTGAACATTTGTAATACAAAGTAGAATTTGTCTAACATAGTAAAAAGATAGTCATTAACTATTTAGAGGTCAGCATCTACTCTATACTGAAGCTCATAAAATATGTGTGCACGTTAAAAGTTCTTACCAGAAAAGAATCAAGACAAATGTGGCATTCTTGTAAAAGTTGTAAAGGATCATATAGGCCATCCTTTGATAATTCCAGTGACCATGAACTAATAAAAGAGGAACCAAGAATCTAAATTGTCCCATAGAAAAATCTGATGCCATAACAGCTTGCCGTCCTTCTTGTCCACTAATGCCAACCCCCACATCAGCCATTTGAATCATCGAAACATCATTTGCACCTGAATACATATATAAAACTTACATACATTGTTTCCAAGAGAATAAAGCATGTCAGAACAAGAGATCAGGACGGAATAATACCATCACCAATAGCTAAGGTCATATCATCTGTCCTGTTCTTGACAAGTGCCACTATCCCGGCCTTTTGTAATGGGGCCACTCGACAACATAAGACAACACTACATTCAGTTGCTAATTTGAAAAGCTACACGTAAAAGAAGATATATCGTGCATCAGCATGACACCTTAGTTCTAGAAAGTCAAAACAAAACAGAATATTTGTTTGTACGCAATGATGATTACCTCTTCTTGCAACTCTGTCTCGAGAATGTAAACAAGGCTGGTACCATCTACAACCAAAGCAAGAGTTACACTAAAAGATTCCTGTGCTAATACTGGACTCAGTGTATTATTTGATGAAGCGGCTCTGAGCTTCTTAGTTTTGGCAAGTGCTTCCTCGAGACTTCTCCGACAAGACTCCTTTGAATTGTTATTTATAACAATTTGTGTCATATCATTGGTCAGCAGCTTACAGGAGTAGCCAATAGAAATTGCTGTCTCCTGCTTATCGCCTGTTAGAATCCAAACCTTTATGTCTGCTTGCCGAAGAGACTCTATTGCTTCAGGAACCCCATTTTGAAGCTTATCTTCAATCCCACTGGCCCCCAAAATGTGGATATTGCGCTCTATATCTGCGGCAACAGACCGGAGTAAGTTTCCTCTTCCATGCACTGCTTTGTTGGCATTCTCGTAAGCTAATTGCCAGGCCTCAAACTCAGGTTGACTCAACTTGCGCATACCAACGACAAGAGTTCTTAGTCCAAGTGATGAATATTTGTGCAGATGTGCCTCTGTAGCACGAATAATGTCCAGCTCTGATGATTTGTTTGTAATTCCAAACATTGAACTGTCAGCACCTTTCACATACAGCTTAACAGTCTTATCAGGACATCCAACTATGACAGACATTCTCTTACGATCACTATCAAACTCATGAAGTCCTAATATATCATATCTACATACCAGAAAAATATATGTCAGACTGTAAGCCAATGTTGCAACTAAATTATTATTAAAATGTCAATCGACACACACACACACACACACACAAAAAAAAAAGAGATGCACTGAAACTCTGAAATGGGGCGTCAAGCAATCACTCCTACTGAAGAAAAGCATATTATCCTAACAGAAAATAATAGCTATACGTAACTTAAAAGCAAGCACAGTTAAGAAGCAGTGTAAGAAGATAACAAAAACAATGTGTAACTTTCACTAAAGCTCTTGAAAAAATTCTTCCTGACAACTTATTCAGCTGTTTGTCTGCATCTATCCTGATGTGCAAGTCAATGAACTCAGAACTCAGAAGTTAAATGATCTTAATATCGCTATAGACCTAGCACCACAAAAACGAAATAGACAGGAAAAAGTTATATTTATCATGACTAATAGAAACATATAATAATTAGCAATACAAGTTCATTCATCAGAGAAGGCAGCATTGACAAATAAAATAGAAATATACAGCTCAAAATTAGCATGCAGATCATCATACACCATAAAAGACAAAAGAATGATGTAACTTGAAAGCACAAGGCACAATCGCTTGAACTGATTGGTATCAGATAGTTGATTCTGCACTGCTACTAGTGTTGCTTCCCTGCTAGAAATTTTGTCAGCATTGGTTTTTAGAGATGTATCGAACATGAATCAGGTGGTTGTCCTTAGCTCCTAGTCAAACAGTTACATTAAACCATCAAATTTTGCATTTATAGTTAGTTCCTAGATTAAGTTTTAAATGAAACCGTGTTAATGCAGTATCTGGGTGTAGCATGTCTATGAAGACAATAGCTGAGTCATGTTACCTCTGCCTTCCACCAAGTACATCAATATCTATGTAACCAGATGTTCGCTCAACCAGCACAATGCCATAAGATGCTGCAGCATATGCTAGTGCCTGCTCATCAGGGGATTCACCTTGATAATCAATCAACCTTTGTTTATGGTCAATCGTGTCTAGGACAAGTGACACGATGGTATTACAGGTAGCAAGAGCAATGAAAAATTCAAGGACAGGCTTCGCTTCCACATTTGTACTACCATTCCTCAATAGCTTAACAAGCTGAGGGTCAGTTTTAACTGCCATCTTTGGTGTGCATAGATGATCATCAACTGTGCAAAACCAGCAAAAGAGATGTCTTATTAGGCTCCTTTATAATACAAAAACAGTATGATATCAAAAACAGTATGAAAGTCCCAATTCATCAAAGCCATCATACCTACAACAGAGTATTGATCTGTATCTTTACCAAAGCTGTAATCAACTCCGCCAATTGATGCACACTGGAACTCCATCTTGTTCTCTGTCAGTGTCCCTGTCTTATCAGAAAACACATACCGAATTTGCCCTAGGTCCTCATTAATATTCAAAGCCCTGCACTGGAACTTTGACCTTGATGATTCATCGTATAGGTCTTTATCAGCACCCATGAAATATGCCTGCCCAAGCCTAACCAACTCCATTGATATATACAGCGAGATTGGGATGATGACTTGATACACTATCACTGCCATGAGGAATGTAATGAATATCTGCATCCCGACGCCATAGTAATTGTAGTTCTTCCCAGTCGTGTAATCCTTTTCCCTAAAGAATTGGGTGAATTCCAACTCTCCCTGGTGATTCAACACCCAAATCCCAGCGAGCACAGATGCAGTGGTGCACATTCCAATAAGCATAATGGATAATATGACAGTCTCTCGGTTCAACTGTGTTTCCAAGCGGCTCCTCTTTGATGGTGCTCCGGAGTTATTGAGCATGACCTTGGTCTCCTTCCCTGCATAAACCACAACCCCGATAGCCCAGGTGGTGTTCTTGAGCTCACACCCACGAAGCACAATGTTGGATGGTCCGAGTGAGACACGGTTTCCATCAATCTCCAAGTTAGCCTGGAACCCGTAAATGTTCCTGTTGGGCCGCTCACAATGCAGGACACCACCGACACTACCATTCTGGGAGAACCTCACCTGCGTCTCTTGTTTGGCATACCTCGTCTTCAGATTGGTTTCCCCATCAAGATTCACCGTCTGGACATGTGCGACGCCGGAGGGATCGCTGGTGGCAAGCAGCACGATGTCAGCTGGCAGCGTTTCACTGGACGCAACGCGCACGACATCCCCAACGCGAATATGCTTCCATTTTGTGGGCTGGAACTCGCCGTCGGTGCCCGGCACGAGCACGGAGGCGAGGCGATTGTTCTCCTGGCGGTCAGAACGGTGGCGGCGGAAGTCCTCGTAGGCATCCTTGACGGCGGTGACGAAGAGAACGAAGGCGAGCGGGAGCACGGAGGCGCCGCGGCCGAAGACGGCGACCTGGGGGAGCTGGTTGAGCACAGTGATGACGAGGAAGTAGACGTACGAGAGCCGACGGAACTGCTCGAACAGGTTGCGCGGCAAGAAGGTGAGCACCGAGTACTTGGCAGTCCGTATGTAGTTCCCCGGGAACGCCTCCGACGTCGACGGATCCCCTATGGCCACGGCGCGGGACTCGCCGTCCCCATCGTCTCCCCGCTCCCGCTGCGACGCCGCGGACGGGTCCATCCCGTCGCCTCGACGGGACGGGTGGAAGGGGTCGGGGACCTCGACGGAGAAGGGAATCCGGTCCGCGCGGAGGGGCGGCTCCTGCTGCGCCGGCGGCAGCAGCGAGGCCGCCGGGGGACGTGGCGAGGGGGCGTCGTCGGGGGTGGAGGCGCCCGGAGTTGGGATGAGTAACGGGCGCTCCGACGCCATGGGGAAAGCGGATTAGCGAATGAACTGCGATTAGTTCGCCGGCGGCATCGTTCGTCGGCAGCTGATCTGGCTGGGCACCGGCGAGGTCAAAAGACGGAGGGGTTAGGAGCGTGGAGGCGGAAGGCTTTTTGGGATGTCGAGAATTTTCCACTGTTTGGGCCTGGCTGGGGGAAGCGAAGCATCCTGGGTGAGGGTGTAAGTGGAATTTTGTCGGATTACAGAGGGTGTCTAGAGAATTTTGTGAGGATTATGTTATCAGTTGGCATTGAATTTGTATCAAGCAACTGTATTGATCGGTCCAATAGTTTTCGCCACTTAAGGAGCTTTTTGAAACACAGGATTTTCATTGAGAAATTTTATAGAAAAAACACAAAAAACAGACAAAATTCCTCCAATTCAAAGGAGGCCCTAAACATTGCAGTGCATACAATTGGATGATTTGTATTAAGCGTTTGAGCATCTATACAAAAATCTAAAGATCTATTTAAGTTATGACCGTGAATCACAACAACTAGTTATGACCGTTTTGAATATCCACGGAGTCACCACGATAAAAAAATATGCAAATATGCAAACTCAATTACAAAGATCTATTTAAGTTTTGCAATTTTTTTGAAGAGTCGCATCCTTGTAATCGAGATGGGGAGAAACATGTCCATGCAATTTTAAATTTAAACACACCATTTAAAAGATACAAAAGGTAGCGATACATGTCACATAATAAAAAATAGTAATATATACAATTGAGAAATAAATCTCAAACCCCTCTTCTCAAATTCTATATTTTTAATATAAATTGAACTAATTTTTATAAAACTGCTACTTCCTTCGGTTTTAAATTATTACTCTAATATCAACTTTGATTATTCGTTTTATTAAAAAAAATTATTTAAATGTGTAAAATTTTGTTATTATTTGATTTATTATTAGTGAATTTTAAATCATAATTAATAATTTTACATTTAAAAAATTAATAAAACAAATAATTAAAGTTAATATTAAAAAGTCAACGGTTGCGCTTAAAAAAACCCTCTGTACCAGTTGTTGGCTTTCGATTGGATTTCGTCGGGGCAAAGAAAACGTGAGTAGGTGGGCCGGATAACTGCAGCGCCGTACTGGCCGAAGCAGCAGCCGCAGGATATCCAACAGGACGGAAGAATCTTTCACTCTTTCCACGCAACAGCAGGCAGCAAGAAAGAAGACGAGCAGCAGCCTCCTTGGCCTCCTGGCCCCGGTTCCACGAGGGGATCCAACCTGTGGAGTGTGTCGCGAACGAATGTTGCGCTTGTTCCGACGTGTTCGCGTTGACGACGCGCCATTTGTTTACCTCGATCACGGATAATGTTCTGCTTGCTTCCACTCGCGCACAGCCCGCCGTCATATCAGAGAAGAAAAAAGTATATTATTTAATTTGTCGTCACGGTGCTTAAATATGTTTACCATGTGCATTTCTGACTTCTCAGCCCAGTCTCGATCTAGCAAAGCAACGTGGATGATTGACCCTGGTAGGGTACAAGATCTGTATATTTGTCATGTCGTTTTCTCCGCATGTCATTCTTCTCGTACTAACATTTTCATAAGAATCACTGATGTTTTATACGAATCAATTCAATTTAAAGAAAAAACTTATGATTTGGAAAAAAAAAACAATCGAGAGATGATCTTAGTATAAAAATGCTACGAATAGTTATGGTTCATGGTAGTACGATATGAAAGCAGGTGGCGTGTCATTTCGTCTCTAATTTGTTGACTTCTTTATTGTTCTTCTTGAAAGCGTTAGGTCTGTATGGACTCAACTATCAACATTATATGATGTGTGTAAACCTTTTTTTAAAAGATAAATGCGTGTCTTGAAAAACAAGTAACACCTGCACAAGCTGTTAAAATTATAGGAAACAAACATACAACTTGAATCACGTTGTTAACCCGCAGCCGGTTTGCATCGCTTTACCTATGAATAGCGGCGGATCTAGGATTTCGTCAAGATTAGGACCAATATTTCGGCTAAAATTTAAGCCTATAAAAAACTATTTATAGAACAGTGCAATTTTCTTAAATCACACAAGCTTGCTACTCCCTCCGTCTCATTTTAAGTGATGTTTTTTTATTTTTTGAAATTAACTTTTGACCATTCAATTTATTCAAAACAAATTCAAAAATACAAAAATACAAAAATAAATAAGTCAAGTTTAAAGTACTTTTAATAATAAATTATTTCACAACAAAATAAATAATATTTTCACAAAATTTTTGAATAAAACGAATGCTCAAAGGTTGATTTGAAAAAGTCAAAAACATCATGATGGAGTATAACCCATAAAAAAATGAAGTAATACAATAAAATACCTAATTAATGGATATTTGGTTTATTTGAGACTTCCATGTTTTCATCGACAATTGCACTTGAAGCTTGATTTCATATGAAAAGTTGAAAGTAAATAAAATATAGGATAAAAAGTTGAGAGGAAATAAAAAGCTTGATTTGTTGAGTGGAGGCCAGAAGCGACCTGGGTGCAGGATCACTGAGCCGCACAACGGCAGCTCCTAGCCCAGCGGGTAGGAGAGGAATTGATGGAGAACCAGGCGAAAGAGCGGGATACGGCTTCGGTACTCCCGGCTGGTCCCATGTGTGCTCCCATTACGTTGGCAGCCTGCTATTGGTGTAACATCCCGAATTCTCGAATTAATAAAGTGGCATCTCCCTAATTTTCGTTTCAATTAATTTGTCTGATCCAATTTTTCGTTCCGTTCAAAAATTCATTCGTTCCGAAATTTGTTTCGTCTAAATCCGAAATCCGTTCGTCTAAATTAATCCGGTGCCGAAATAATTTAGTCAGCGTAATTTTTACGTTGACTAAAATGATTTCCGAAATTTTTCAAATTAATTTTCGGGTCTCTAAATATTTTTTCGTCTCTAATTAAATTTCTTCAGCCTTTTTAATTATTTCGCGGTTATTAATTAATCCCGGATTAATTCTCAACCTCCATTTTCACCCTCCTATAAATACTTCTCTAACCCTAACCCCCATCTCATTTTCCCCATTTCCTTTC
>BCLH01000644.1:107102-139496 GCA_001602315.1 Zoysia pacifica
CCCCCCCCCCCCCCCCCCCCCCCCCCCCAAAAGAAAAAAAAAAGCACTCAGATACTATTTCACTTTTAATTTGTGGGGTAATTATTCTGATTTCCTTAATTAGTTTTGGTGAATGGCAATTAAAGATAAGGACAGATGACGATATGCAAATGTTATCAGATAGTCACACGCACATGATCTTTATTTCGGGCATGTTAACTGATGAAGCAAATACACTGCCATTTTCATGTGCTGGGCAGAAATCGTTCGAGGATGCAATGGAGTCGATCGAGGTGGTCAAAAAGACGCTAAAGGATAACAGGTAGAACTAGTGAGGTGTCATCACTTCTCGGTACATATACTGATGTAAAGATCAGTGTGCATGGTTGTTTCAGGTAGTGATGCGCAGTGAAACGTATGGTCGTCTGAATACTAGTGACTCCAATCTGTGTTACAAAGTGGAGCTTGCATGAAGGCTACACCAAGGTTAGAACCGAATTGACAATGCTTTTTTTTTATTGGAACCAAACACTTCTTGGTACATATTCTGAATAGAATGAATCTGATGGATGAATCAATTTATGTATTGGAACCAAACACTAGAAGTCTAGAACTGCGCTTGTGGCCTGTGGGCAGTGTGTATATATATATAGGGCGACGCGGGGCGAGCGGCGACCACTTGCCAGCAGGATTGTGAGATAGGGCAGGGGCGCGTAGGCAGAGCGGCGGCGGCGGCCGGGGCAAAAGCGGAAAAGGAACGATGACACGGCGAGGAGGCCAGCGGGCCGCCCGTGGCGTTGTCGGCTCTACTGCAGCGGGCCGGTCAGGACAGGGACGGCCTCACCCGCGACACCCAAAGCCATCTGCTTTGCGGATGCGCGTTGTCTGTGAAAGCGGTGATAACGCGCACGTTCACACTTGCCTTGACCCATCAAATTGTTCACACTAGCATAGAGTAGAAGTACTAAACCCAAGGGCAAGCATTGTTACTGTCTCCTGATTCATTCATGACGCAGTGATGTGAAGTCGTTCACATCAGTCTGCCACAGGTCAAAACTCGATCCAGCATTGTGACCACCTCCCGCTTGAGGCTCTGGAACGTAAAAAATGTCATATTGAAAAATTGCAGAAATCAAATTAATTTTATAGAAAAATGTAGAATTTTAAAAAGTTTCTTACGTTTCAAAGGGAAACCGAATCAACAGCGAACACGATAACAATAAAGAAGTTATACAGAACAGCCATGGCGCTTCCTAATTACCATAGCCATCCTCAAGAACAAGAACAGGAAACACCACAAAAAGGGTTACTACATCATGGACATGGGCCAACGAAAGTAACCTTTAAGAGATTAGCAAAGCTAAAACCAGAAGGAAAATGCGCTACGAGCAACGGACCTAAGAACTATCTAGGCATCTACACTCGACCTAAGAAAACTGAATCAGTCAATCAGATGATTCCCCAGCTCTCCAGGGTCGGGAACTCGTCGGACAGGAAGGCCGGCGGCGCGCACGCCATGGCCTCCAGCTCCAGGAACACCGACGAATCGTCGCCGTCATCCTCCTCCGTAGCCGCAACGGCCATTGCGGCAGACTCGCCTCCGCTCGAGCTCTTACCGTTCGCTCCCGGCGCTGACGCTGCGCGGTCAAGCAGGAACGCGGACGTGTCCAGCGTCGGGAGCATGCAGGCGGACGACGGCGTCGAGGACCAGCTGTGCCCGGTGGCGGAGGCGGGCTCGGAGGCGGACGTGTCGCGCACGCGGACGCCGGGGGTGGCGACGGGGAAGCCCGTGACCTCCTGCACCATGCGGCGGAAGCTGGCCGGGTCGGCCGCGATGTAAGTCGGCGGCGGGCGGCGGGACGGCCGCGGCTTACGCTTCGCGACGCGGCCCGCTTCGGCTTTGAGTCCCATCCGGACCGGCGCGACGGTCGTCCTTGACGCCGGCGCGGGAGCGTCGTGGCCGCCGGAGAGGAGCTCGGAGGCAGAGGAGGTGGGCGAGGACGACGGGGTTGTCGGGTACGATAAGGAGGACGCGGCGTTGGCGGGCGACATGGAGGCGCGGAGCGCGCAGGTGAGCGCCTCGTTCTCGAAGGCGGCGGCGGGGAAGAGCGGCCACGAGGAGGGTGCGGAGTGGCAGTGGCCTGCAGCGGCGTGAGCCGTGTGGGCCGGGGCCGGCGCGGGGAGGTGGGTCCAGGTGGGGTCGAGGCCGGCGCAGCGGTTCGCCATGTGAGCAGAGGTCACCAAATGACGTCTTGCTGCCTGCTAGGAGCTTGATAGCGGCTCGGGTTGGGGTGAGCTGGTGAGGAAGGCGGTGCTGGATTTATAGGACGTCGGAGTGGGGTGGTGACTGAAATGGTGGGCGTACACGGGTTTTGGACAACGGATTCGTATCTGCACGATTCTTTTCCCTTCTTGATAAAGGATTCTGAATTTCATCAGGAAGATATTCTAAATTTATGAGAAGATGAAATCTTGGCAACCGTGAAAAGCATTACACAAGGCTTAAAATTAGAGCGCATATTTTCATATTGATAGTACACTGATAGTATTGAGTTTCATGCACTAATTAGTTAACTTAAAAATTTAAGCTGATGAGAAAAGACGTTCAATTCATTTATACTCTAACAGATAATATGGCTTCATTGGATGTTGTTTTGCATTGGCGAAAGTAAAGACTCTTTTGATAGAGCTGTTAGCTCTTAGATTTTTAGTAGAATCAGAAAACCTCTGTCAAATGCTATTCATTTTGAGAAGTGATTTAAAAAAATCAACTAAAAAATTAAGAGCTGAAAAAAATAACTTTTAATTTTGTGAAGTAATTTTATATTTTAATTATAAGATTTTATTTAAAAAATAAAAAAAATCATTTTTAGCCACAAAATCAAAATCAAAGAATCATAAGTGAATTTAATGAATCCAGAGTTAAGACTTCTACCGAACAACCTTGTCAAAACTACCAGGTCTCAAAGTTTCCTACTGTAAACTACTATTGCCTTTGAAGCGCGGAGAACGTCCAAAGATGAATTGAAGGGTAATCATTCCGTAACCGTTCGTGGTGGACAGGTGGAGCCTGTTGGGTACGCGCGGCGAAATGTTGTGGAGACGGGAGAGGGAAGAGGAGCATGGCCGTGGGCTGCGGAAACCGCGTCGGAGCCGGTGACTGCTTGACCGTGGTGGGGACTCCGGCACGTCGGTTTCTGACTTTCCAGCTGAGCTGGCGGAATATGGCATCTGGGAGAGCTCCTCGGCTCAAGAAAAGCATCGCGTCCGTCCCGCGTCGAGCACGGACGTCGTCAGCTGCGCTACCCACGCCGATCCGCCAGTGCGTCCACGCAGACAAGGCGCCTCTCCATCCGTCGCTTGCGTGTGTCCTCGTCGACGGATGACTGGATGGTTTTCCGATTCACATTTCACTCTCGTAATGTACGTAGCCTAGACCTAGTGGCTGTAAATAACCAAAGACGAGTGACTGAAGAAGCAAGAGATCCTCGCTTCGGTTCCAAGCAAGGAGACGAAGTGAGTGGTGTCTGTTCCAGTCTTCCAGATAAGCTTCCGTTCATGCGGGGAGGGGCCGCGTGGCAGGCAGCTACCGGCATGTCTCCTAGCGGCGTGAGCAGGGCCGGCCGGGTATGGGGAGGCGTGTCGCGCCGCCATGCCAGTGATGCCACCGCATCGGGGCCACGTCGTACATGTTGCTTGCATGGTCTCCTAGGTCCGTTGCCGTTCTACTAAGTGTAGAAGGTCATGCTGGCCGCTGAGCTGACCAGATACTGTGACCGAGTCAGGTGACGTCGCGATGGGGGTCCCGAAACCGAACGTCTGGTCGTCGAGTCGTCAGCAGGCATGTACTGCCGTTAAATCAACACAAAGTTTGATTCCTACTCGGCACTCTCAATATTATATTGTATTAATAATAGTTTCTATCTCTATTAATAAGCTTGTCACATCATCATTTTTGTTTATATGATAAAAAATAATTAATAAAAAAAAAGAATGAAGAACGAAAAAATCATTTCTACGTCAACACCTCTTCACTAAAACCAAAGCAATAAAAAAAACTAAAACCAAAGCAATAAAAAAATACATGTTATACATTGGAAAGACGACTAGTTTCTATAAAACTATGACAAAATTCTCTTTTATAAAATATTCTCTCTGTTCTTAAATTAATGTCGCCGTTAATTTTTAATATCAACTTGGACTATTCGTTTTATTCAATTTTTTTAATAAAAATCATATATTTTGTTATAATTTGATTAATCATTAGAGTTATTTGATCATAACTTAAAATTTTACATTTTTGAACTAATTTTTTAAATAAGTCGAATGGTCAAAGTTGAGGTTAAAAATCAACAACGACATCAATTTAAAAATAAAAGAAGTAAACTATGCATTATAGAGAATTAAGTCTAAAAAACAATTTATTAATCTTAGAAACTACCTATAAAAACTTGCATTAGGAGTGCTTTTATAAGCTGAACGCAACTGGATAGAGATGCAAATGGGTATTTGTGAATCAAAGTTCTAGTATCTCACTAACTGTATAAGGTAAAAGAGAAAAAAAAAAAGTTGCATTTCTATAACTGGGCATCACGAAGTACTGTATATCAAAATAAATTAGCACAAGTAATCGCGAGTCCTGGTCATGGAGCCGAGTGCGGTCACATAGATTAGATAACGCACGCAGGTCGTCGTTTCGCAGCCACGGATAGATAGCGCGACGGTGATCGATGGCGACCACCCGGGTCATCGTCGCGTCAGGGTGACACCGTCGCTGATCCACCGCCGCCTCAACCCAACAGCCGGTGTAGGCGTGCTAGAGTACGCTCACGGGGTCCTATTCCATCCGTGATGCTGCTTGATCGGAACGACGCCGACAGTTTCGTCGTTGTCGCCCCATAATTTCGTCCCGTTATATTTTTAGCTCCAACATTTTTTGTTCTCTGCTGGCCCAAGCCACCCAACGTTGCCAGCTTTAATTTTGGGTTGGTTAATTAATAGCCCAACTGATCGAATACAGCTAAGTCCTTCATAAATGTTTCCCCTTTTGCCCTTGGTGATTGGCCTTCCGAATACAGCGAAGTCTATGTACACTGGATTCAGTCATGACAAAACCCCAGCGTACTCGTGAGCAAATATAATCCAAGCAAGATAATTTAGTTACACCTGGCATTTCTCTTGCCCAGATCCCAGATATATATCTCAAGGGCAATTCTAAAACTCATCCTCCTAGTCCCAAGACAGGCTCATGCCTTCTTAACCAACTCTGTTGGATACCGTTTGGTAGATGTACTTCAGCTGAGTATTCCACTTCTCAATGGCGTTATACTTCCTAATTCCCTTAGACCTACAAAACACGCAAAAGAAATTACCATCCGAACCTGACTCCACACAACATATCAAAGAAAAAAAAGGAGAGCAAGGTTTACACACCTGTCACCACGTTCTAGCAGCTTATTCACCTGATCTATGTGGCCCTGGATACGGTTGTCCAGAATCAGTGATACCAGCAGCTGTTCGACATCCTTTTCTGGGACATTTAGTTCCTAAAATGCAGATAGTGATAAAATATCAGTATCAAACATTGGACTAATGCAGGTTTTATAAAATGGGACGAAGAGAGTATGACTGGACAAGAGGACAATTTTGGACATGCAATAGAGTAAAAGAATTTTTGGGCATGCATCAGAGTAAAGCATCTACCTGTGAAATGAATGGTATCCTGATCCTTGTATATGGCTTAATAAGCTTAAGGAGGACTTGGGTTCTGATGTTCTTCAATAGGTCCTCAATATAATTACGAATAAAAGGGTCGTCCATAATTGTTCTTCGATTGCTCTGGTAAGTAATTCATTAAAAACTACGTGAGAAAAAGTAAAAAAAAATAAAACAAAGAACAGAAATTTAACGCAGTTTTTTTAAGACCATACACTAAATTCTGACCTTTAGGATCTTCTCAAATTCCTTGATGTCGTTCTTCTGGTATGCCGCAATCAAGTTTGTCATCGCAAGGATTTCAGGATCATTTTTGTACCTGCAAGCAATTATGGTGTTTTTGGGAAGTGGGAAAATCAACCAACAAAATTGTGGGGACAAAAAAATGTCTTACGGCTTGGCTTCTTGTCCATCAAAGGGGTTCACTTCAGATTCCATCAACATATTGGCAAGGACAAGATACCTATGCATAGCACATGTAAAAATCACATAGGTTATAGTGCAATTTCATTTTCATTTAACTATGAATTTAGATTAAAAGAAGTGTAGAGAATGGACAAACGGACTTCAGGCACTGAATTCTACGTGGGTTTCCAGCTTCATCGTAGTTCTTGAAAGCCTCAAAGAAATCAGTTGCTGCTTCTGCCCATTGTCTCTCAGCCATATGCATCTTACCACCACATTCACGAATTATGCCCATGATTCTTGGATGTGGTATCGCCGATTTGATGGAAAGAGCCCTCAGGTATAATTCCTGCAGCCGCAATGCAATCCAGTCTCATGAAAACTATCTAAAGCAGGCTCCCAAACCTGACAGATCAGCAAAATACTACGACATACAATGAAAGAGTGGAACTAGAATTGTAAATTGTTTCAAAAGATAGGTATCAATCTTTAAGACTTCAGTATACAACAGATGAAAAGAGAGGTCTCCCATGGATGTGCATACATATAGCAAAACAATGCTGCGGAAGCATCCGTCCAATTTCAACTAGGATAGGTATGAGGTAAACATTCTCCAAGAAATTAGACATAGAACCAAGTGTGCCATTTGATTTCAGAAAGCACTGGTTGTCAATATGATGGGCACATAGCTACTATTTTCAAAACAATAAACATATATCCATATCGTTTCTTATGTAACAGTTAATAACCATTTTACAAAACAAGATAAAACAAGAATTTCATGTGCCGAAACGAATATTCATACAAGAATAATATTTTCCCAGGTATACAGTGAGAAAATTGCAGCAGAACAGAACAAAAAATTAGTAGAAAAAACTGGACCAAGGCACAAAGCAATAATACACAGACAACCATGCCTCTGATACTGTTAAACAATCACTTGCATACAGACAGTCTTAGTGTCTTACCTTAAGTTTTTTGTTGTTCTTTGTTTCTGTGTACATTTGGATTTCAATAGCATATACTTCCAAAAGCTGTGTGCCTTTCTTTTGATCATCAGATCCATCTTCCTTTTGACATGATTTATGCAACTCCTTCAGTATCTGCCAGGAATTAAATGAATGGGAAACAATTAAACAATTGCAAATTGGCTACAATAATGAGTTGAATTAGAACTGATTTAACGAACCTTGCTCATACGACCATACTCCCCCATGTCAAACCAAATTTTGCAGAGCTTCAGGTTTGTCTTAAACCATAATCTCTGCATCAAAAAACAGTAGAAGGATATGAAATACAGTTTGATACATAAAATTCTAGTTCAAGCATGTAATAAGCCAACCTCATTCTTTGCTTCTTCAAGAGCTTTAAGTGTTGTCTGGTAGAACTCTTGCAGGAGAGAAATGTTCTGACTAGCAGATCCAGAAACAAAATCCATAATGTTATTTATACATTTCTCACTGTAGTTTCGAGTAACAGCAGATTTCATGTAAGTTAACATCTCCCTGTAGGACTCCATCATTTCTGTGTACTTCCCCAGTTTGTAGTAAAGCTTGACTGTCTGTTTAAGTGCTTTAAATCCCCTACGACAATAAATTCCAGACTAAATATCAGAAGCAAAATGATTGTAGGATAACTATAATGCATAGCCATATTATAATAAAACAGAAAACTGGAACAGTTTGGACTCTTATAGTGCTTACCATTCAGCCTTTTCAGGCTCCATACGAACTACTGCATCAAAACCAGCAAGTGCGCCCTCTGGATCAGTCTCAACCATACCTGTAAAAAGATATGTTTCCATATCATATTGCATGTCAGCATATGAATGAAGCACCCAAATAATTATGCTAATAGCATTCAAATCTTGTAGCAACTTTATGAGCACAAAATTGAACAAGA
The DNA here is from genome assembly GCA_001602315.1 of Zoysia pacifica. NCBI lineage: Eukaryota > Viridiplantae > Streptophyta > Magnoliopsida > Poales > Poaceae > Zoysia > Zoysia pacifica. The sequence continues at coordinate 115,104 of BCLH01000644.1, forward strand.
AACGTTCCATCTAATTAGATCAAGGAGGAATAACTGTCCATAGTGTCTTCAGAAACGGTACAAGAAAATCTATCAAGAGAACCCTATAGTCTATTTCATACCCAATTCCATTCCTGAACAGCATTATTCCGATTTCTTCAATCTTCACACTGCAATGTCCCTCACCAAAAACAGAGGAACACCACATTCCTGGCACCGCTACCGCTACAGCAATGCCCGTGCAATCGAACTCAAAAGAGGACCCACCGAGGACCGCTACCGCCGGGGAATGAGGAACCGCAACAGGAAATGTAATACCAGGTACATCCCATGGATATCACTACTTGCAAGCAGGAGAGGGAGTGCCCGAACCTTTGGAGTTGTAGTACTGGTTCTCGATGTCGACGTCCTGCTCCTCCGGTTCGTCGTCCGAGTACTCGAATCCGTAGTCCTCCATGTCCGCATCTAATCACCACCGCGCTGACCACGATCAGAGGGGGGAAAAAAACAAGGCAAAGTGCGACGGGAGAAAAATGAATTGAGAAACCAGCTAATCGGAGGCGAATCGCTTACCGGAACCCATGGCGGCGATAAGGAGGCAGCGCCGACAGCAGCTGGGAAGAGGTGGCGGGGACCGAAGGCTAGGGTTTCTGGGAGAGGAGGGGTTCGCACGATTGCGCGAGGTCCTTCGCGGAGAGATGATGGCCGGATGGGAAGAAGAGGGGCCCGGAAGGGAGCGCGCGATTTTTGCGGGTAGAACCTGATGAGAAAATGCGATGACACTCTTGTCCTAGTACGCCATTCCCTTTTGTTTTTTTTTTTTTTACTTTTTCCTCTTTTTCATTTATTATTTGGGCTCGCCCCTTTTGAGTTTACCTATCATGTTCAAGTTTAAATATTTTACATGAAAAATCTTTTTTCATTGTTGGATCTGATTCTCCCATCTTAGAGTTCCAATGTCGGTAAGCATGTAACAAGTCATGCAATTTTTATGACACTAGAAAATAAATATAATGCGATGTGACTTCAAAACCATCAAAACTACGCATCATATTGCTATTGGAACATATGAACACTCATGAAAAAGGAAAAAAAATGTTTCCGGCTCTCATGCTTTCAGTACCAAAAAAAAAAAAAAGTTCTTCAGAGTTGCCCCTGCAGGTTCACCACGCCTCAATGCACATAATTTTGAAGCTCAAAGTTGAGGGCAACCAACACAAACCAGGCAGCTACGTGCTTGCTTGCGCTCTTTCATGGAGACAACATCTGATCAAATAGTAGTAGCACACTTGTCATACAGCAAGGCAGTAATCCATCTTGCCATTTGCCTCCTGATCTTCCGCGTCTCACATCCTATTGCCGGACGGCCGGGATCACCAACGGGTCCGGCGCCTCCGCCGCCGCCTGTCGATCCTTGACGTGCACGCTGACATTGTTCCTCTCCATTTCGCTGTACCACATCCCCATTCCTTGCAAGATCGCTGGAACTCCAGGGTTGAGCACGCCCTTGTTCCCCATCTCCAGGTCGATCTTCTCGTTTGGAACTGGACCGAAAAGGTCGATCTTGCTCCTCGAAGAAGGCGGCCGGTCGTCGTCGCACGGTTCAGCCGAGAGCTCCACCCATTCCCGGAAATTGTTCATCGACGGCGGCATCCGCGTGCAGAACACCTCGGCGATGTTGGCGAGCACGCCCTTGTCGTACGGGTTCTCCTTCTTGTCATACCGGTATCTGAAGTTCTCATACGTGGTCTGCAGCAGATTAAACAGTTGGTGAACGACTGAACATTTTACATTTCTGAATGGTACCTGCACCACCACCTGTAGGAAATTCAGATGCCGGAGCATGTCTCTGTCGGGCGAAGGACAGCGAAGTGTCAATGGAGGACGGGCAGTAGGCGCGCACTGACCTGGTTCGTGCTCATGAGGTAGGCGTGGAACACGGTGAGGCCGCCGACGAACCACGCCGCGACGAAGGTGTAGACGATCAGCACGAGCGAGAGCGGCTCGCCGGTCATCGACCGCAGCAGCGAGCCCGCGTGGCTGCCCCTCTGCGCGACGATGTTTAGCCATGACAGCGCGAAGACGTAGAAGCACAGGAACGTCGACGTCGCGATGAACAGGAAGAAGAACCGGTAGTTCCTCTGCGCGACATTGCCAGAAAATTTCAGCATCTCGGTTTGGTTTCAGTTCCGTTCCGAGTTCCATGGGATCAGAAACGAAGGAGGAACTCACCAAGCTGATGCACTGGCCGACCCAGGGGCAGTGGTGGTCGAACTTCCGCACGCAGTTGTTGCAGATGGAGCAGTGCGACGCGCGGGGCGGCCGGTACAGCAAGCACGTGTCGCAGTACTTGACGCGCACGACGTGCCCGCCGTGGACGACCACGTCCCGGGTGCGCGGCAGCCGGAGGTTCGGGTTCGCGGCGTGCATCACCACCCACTCGGTGGACGGCGTGGCGGCGGCGTCCTCCACGCCAGGCTCTTCGCCGTCGCCGTGCTCCGGCGGGCGCGCGTTCCTCGGCACGATCCCCGGGTCCCTGCTCGACGTCAAGAGCAGGAACGCCAGGTCCTGCGCCGATGCATTTCGGAGAAGGTTCAGAGACAAGGTGTCGTCGTGGTGGCCGAAGACTGGAACTCGTTGGGTGGTGAGTTACTTACCGCTAAGCCGAGAAGAACGGTGACGATTAGAACAGGCAGGCCAAGGACTTGCTTCTCCGAAGCGTCGGAGTTGAGCTTCGTGACGCACTGGAAGCACAGACCGACCAAAGGGCTTGCTATTAGGATCGTCGATAGGAACAGAGAACCCGCGTCCGGGCCGAAAATCAGCCGCCCGCCGCAGAGAAATTTCTGAAAATATTCGGGGAAGATCATTGCCATGAAAGAATGTCTAGAAATTTTGCATGAGAAATTTAAATCAGAGAGGACGAGGTTGATCGTACGCACATTGCTCCCTTTCCAGACTTGGTACAGCCTCTTCCGGTCCGGCTCCGCCATCGCCAACCGCTCGCCGCCGCGCTCCGAACTCCGGCGATCAAGAAGCGGACATTTGCCTAACCGCCCTGCTGAACGGCGTTCCACCGACTCCCTCCGGCGCCAGCTTCGTCCGGCAGTCCGGCCGGCGTCGTCGTCAATGCTCCGCCATGAGAACGCCGACGAGGCTGGCCGCCAGGGACAAATCACACGGCGCGCGCAGCCGCCGCCGCTGTTCTTCCTCGACCTGTGAATTGGTTTTGGTGGTTGGGCAAACAACCAGCTCCTCCCAGCTTTCGCCTTCCTTTCCTAGCTAGCTTGATTCTTTCTCTGTCTGTCGAGGAGACCTGGTTTCCGCGGGAAAACAATCATCGAGGCAAAACGAGCCCGCGTCGTGCTCGCCTGCATGACAGGGTGGACTGGCCGGCCAGCCGGCTGGCTAATGGAGGTTTCGGGACCCACTTGTCAGTAGGCGGAGGATAATTGCAGCTTTACGTTATCGTGCACCAACTAATCATGTTCTAATATTCTCTTCTGTTAGCGATAACATGATTTAGGGGTCTTTTGGATCATAGGAATTTTATAAGATTTTTGAAGGAATACTGTTCATGCAGTAAATTTTCCTATTCCTTGATTTGGCTCATCAAAATCACCTACACCATTTTATAGGAATTATTTCCTATGCATGCCAATTCCATTGAAAATTTTACATCCACTTGAACCACTTTTTATTTTTCCTATGCACGAAGTACGAAGAACTCACTTGGTTTAGCTTCTATGACATCCATGCTTTAATTCATGGGTCATATATTAGTGAGTAGTGGAAGAATAGATTAGCAATTAATAGTTGAGACATGTTTAAGATTTCTGTGCTTTTTTCTATGACTCATCCAAACAACTTCCTCTGCAATATTCCTGCGTTTTTCAATCCTTTGTTTTACACCCGCCGTCCTATCATATTCCTATGTTTTTTCTATTCTCATATTTTTTCATTCCTGCATTTCGAAGGAACCCTTAGGTAGGAAAAGAAATGGAATCCCAATCACTTCGATTCTTTTTGAAAAATACTATGATTTTTTTTGTTTACACATGATATTTGGGGAAACAGACAACATTTTTGGACTCTGTTAGTTATGATACATCCAATATATGAGTATCATTGAGTAGAGGCAGGTACGACAACTTGGAGTACATTTTAAAACAAGGTTAAAGAAAGCTGGAGTATTAGCTTACTAGATGACATGGGCACCACTTACGATTTGTTGGCGTCAAAACACAAATTTATGAGCATACAATCAAGCTATACAAGATACGTGCAAACATGTCTTTATCTTGATTCTGATCATTTTTGTATTTTGTGTATGGTCATGAGCTCCCTGTCCAAGAGATCTGACCAGTTTATATGTATGAAGAGTGACATTCTAGATTTGCCCTATGTAAAATCATTTTAAATTTATTAAATTTGTATGAAAATACTTACATTCGTGATATTAAATAAATATTAGTTTCATCGTCATGTTGAAAGCGATATGTTGCATGCTTTAATTTCAACTTGGGCCAATTGGGCGTTGGTCACAAAGGGGGTAATTAGGCTAGAACAAATGGCATTGGCAGGGTGTTTCGTTTTGATAGCCGGTATCAGCCTGTTTGGCTGACATTTGGCATGTGATATGACCATATATTTATTTTTCCTAAGAATACTCAATTTAAAATTATTCATTTTCTTAAAACAATAAGGTGAGAGCACTATTCTCTCCATACAAATGGAATGCTCATTTAAGCACAACACAAAAACAAACGCACACGAAGATGACATAAACAGAAAAGCTATTAGTCATCAGGGAGGCGACGCTGAAGCTCACCTCGTCCCAAGTCCCGACAATGCACCTCCAGAGGACCCAACAAAGGCAATGTTCATAAGCAGGTTAAGCCTATCGATGGTAATAAATCATAAAAACAAATTCCACTTCGGCTGTAGTGTTGCAGGCCAAGCCTTGAAGGAGCCATCATGCTGGTATTCCAACAGCATTTACCATGATGTTTGATTTGTAACAGCTACAGCAAATGTGCTAAAAAAAAAAGGTGTTATCATAATGCTGGACCTGAACCACCGTGAAAGCAATTAATCTAATAAGCATAGAAGGAAGAGAATCACAGACAGTGACTGCACTAGATCTAGATTGCAAGAAGATTCGATTATGGGAAAAAAGAATCAAATTTTGTAAGCTGTTTCAGAATCTGAACTGAACAGCAACATATTGTGAACAGAGTAAACACGATGTATCGATAAAACGAGGAGAGTGTGGTCATTGACATAAATGCTACTTAAACATTCTTGAGCTTCTTCATCTTGGATGGTGGCCATCTGCCTTTCTTCCTCAGCCGCCTCTTGCGGACCAGCCGCTTTCGCCTCTGCCTCAGCTTCTTGGCCAGTTTCATCTTCGCTCTCTGCTCCATGATCATCTTTTGCTTCGACTCGAGTGGCATGTCCTCAATCTTAACTGCCGGCTTTGACTCTTCTGGCTGCTCCGTATCAGACTCACCAGCATCTGTGGTGGCATGCACAAGAACTGGCCTTTTCTTGGTGAAAGAATAACGGTTGGCGGTGACATTCTGAGGGCACTTCAGGAAGCCAAGATTCTTGCATTGTAGCCTTGGGGCTGCAACAGTAGTGACAAAAGGGGCACCACTTAATACATAGGACCTAATGTGCGATATTCAAAGAACTGCTAGGATTACCAGATAATCTAATTATCAAACCGTATGAATTGAACACATACTTTGTTAGTACTCAATTAGCAACCAGGTTCTTTCTACTGCCATCAAAACATTACTGACCTAAAAAAATTGCTGTATGATTTGGTGACTTTGGTTTGTGGTCGAAGTAGAAAAGGAATAAATTTGGGAACTCTAACTATTATTTCAAGACCTGACTGATATAATCCCCATTCATGCAAAGGACCTCCCATGAAATTGCTGCGGAGCAACTGTTCAAGGAAATTCCCTAATGAGTCAACAACATACAACATAGACAGACGCTGCAGCTTCAATGGAGAACCCTCAAACTAGTACTACAGCCGATTTCATCATCATAATTCGCTACGGGTTTACCAGCTAGTAACGCAAGCAATCATTCCAAAAAATCGAGCGAGTCCTACAGAACACTGTGCTCGTACTTGACAAAGGGGTCGACGAAGGATTTTATGGAGCTTACTGGGGTAGGAGACACCGCCCGCGGCCGCGAAGAAAGCCCGAGAGCGAGGCGGGGAGGGCGAGGCGGGGAAGGAGGAGGTAGGGGAGATGAGGAGCGCCATGGGCGTGGGTGGCTGTGGCCGGCTGGGCCTCCGGGATGCTAACGGCACCTGGATAAGCCTGACCGCCTGAGAGGGAAGATAACGGGGTGGCTATGGCCCACGTGTCATTGAAAGAGCACGTGCCCGAGGAAGTTACGGTTTGAAATTTGATGGATGCCTCTTCACAGGCCGGCCACAAAACCCACAACTTTGAGCTACTGGGTTTGACCGACACCAACTCTGCCGAAGGGCGAAGGCCCAGGGTCAGAAAGGGAAACAAGGATAGAGAATAGAGATTCACAAAGCTCCGAGTCGGAATCGGCCCATCAAATCAAATTGCCTTGCTTGCCCCGCCCCCAAAGCGAGAAATGTGCTAGAAAATCTGATCTGAATTTGTTTCATATTCGTTGCGATATGGGCGCAAAACCAGAGGCTATACAAGTATTGCAACACTTCTGAGAAATTAAATGGTAGGAGTACTGTAAACCAAGTCTGACATCATTTCTTCTGTTTCATATCATACTAATCAAGTGTCTGCTGTTGCTCCGGTGTGCATGAAAAAAATTCATGAACAGCATTTTACATCTCATTACACACCTGAGCATATTATAAAGATGAAAGTTTATACCCAGGCCTGCAGTTTTTTGAGACAGTGCCCTCCTGATTTAACTAGCTCTACAATTACATAGCTACATCGAACGCCTCATTGCGGTGTCCAGGGCGAAAAATGGCTTGAATGTCAGTACGAGCCCAATTACTGACACCGAGTTCAGCATCAGGAACAGGATCTGATCACCTGCATGTCCCATTAACAAGAAGATTAAAATGTGCTTTAAGATTTTTTGTAATTAAAACGCAAAGCCAGTAGTTGTAAGTGAATCAGAAAGCTTGGAAGACCCATGGATGTGCTGTTTATAGATATACCTGGTAAGAACAAGCCACTTATGTGCTTCTGGGCCCATGAAAATCTGAAAAGAAAAAAGAGAAACAAAATAAGCTCAGCTGGCAAAAAAACACATACACATTATGACAAACAAAACTAAGTCACGATTTGTTTTTGTTCAATAAAAAAGTGTTGTTTTTGTTCAGACCAAACAGTACTTACAGAACACCTGCTGCTGCTGGAGCCACTGATTTGAACAATGACATAAGAGTCACAGAGATGCCATTTGCAACGCCTCTTTGTTCTTGTGTCTGCAATATGTTTCATCAGAGAAGTTTAGAATGTAACAAAAAACAGTAGAGCTAGCCAATACTGAGAATAATCCAGCCTCCACTGAGATAGGATCGATGCGTACCACTGCGGTGTTTTGCAGGATGTTACACGCAATAGTAATTGTAGCCTGTTTCATTTAGAAAATATATCAGAATTGTTTCAAAATTTAATTTCTTTGTAAATAGCTAAACTTATAGTTACACAATTTTACTTGTAACTTTATCTTTACGAAGTTTTTTTATAGCAAATTTGGTTAAAGGAAAATTGAGAATTAAGATTTTTTTCAACATAAAAAAAGATCCTTGGGTAAAATGGAAACAAAAAAAGACCATAGAAACTGACTTACAGCAAACATATTCTTCAAAAGGGAAGCTATGTTGATAAGTATCTTGAGCTCTGCCACATGTAGGTCGGCCATGAAAGGATATGTTGCAAGGAGCATTATAGACAAGATCTACAAATCAAGCACCCATTTAAATTTGGTAATTGAAAGTATTATCATAATAAAAGAGCATTTTACAAATATAGTTATTACTTCGATGCACCTTAAATATTTCCCCCCACCTGGCTTGTATCTATATCTAAGCATGAACGTGGCTAGATCATTTTATCAGGTTCATTCAAATTAGTTGCCCACCTAATACCTATTATTTTGTTTTGATTTTTTTTACATGAGGTGTACTGAAGGAATACATAAAAATATATTTATCACATACCGCAGCAGGACGGAAGGGCTTGATTGGTCCAAAATACTTGGCAAGGAAAGGATAAATAGCCAGCTGGTATACAAGAACACCAAAACCTGCAAAGATTAAGGGAGATTGTTGTCTGATATATAATTCAATGGCAATGCTACTCTATGTTGAAACCGTAAGAATTTTGCATATTGTGCTACTCTCCCTTTTCGACAAGGAATTGTGGATTTCTCGTGTCCAATAAATCATTTGATTAGTAATAAGGAAAATATCACATACCTGAGAAGGCTAGTATAGTACCAACATCCTCGGATGTCAAACTCAGACCCCGGAATTTTCTGTTGCTCACTGCCCAAAGTGAAAATATCTGAAGATTGTATTTAAAGAACATATTATTAGTATTTTTTCAATGTAAGGTATTCTTTTATTTCTTATTCTGAATGTGAATATTACAAACTATAACAAAGAACAGAAATGACCTCAAGATAGGCAGTGTCATGGAGTGAAAATACACAGTAGAGGATTACTGCTGACATCAATTGCCAGTTCTTTAGTAGGTTTTTTGTGGATTCGCCTCCAGAACCTTTATCTTTTCCACCTTCTGGGTTGGATTCACCAACTTGTGCTTCCAGTTGGTCCATAGTTTCTACTTTGTCATCATTGTGAAAGTGCAGAGTTTCCTGAGAAAATAGTATAAATGCTAAGGAACTATCTTGAAACTGTAAGAAATCCTTCAATTGCAGAATACTGAAATTTGCACAGAATAAGATATAGTATCATTCTTGACATGTTTATAAATGCTAAGGAACTATCTTGAAACTGTAAGAAATCCTTCAATTGCAGAATACTGAAATTTGCACAGAATAAGATATAGTATCATTCTTGACATGTTGCATTTATTTTATTAAAGGATGAGATAATTAGATTTTGAATAGAAAGATCATAAAGAGAAGGATATGGTGTACCGGAAGCCAAATGCATGCAACCCCCGCTCCTGCTGCTAGTAATGATATGATGAAGCAAGGGAGGAAGTATGGAAACCTGAAAGTAGATGCACGATTCAAAGGCTAATCTTGGGCCCGATTCTGTAATAACATTCTAGAACAAATAGTACTCCGTATGAGAAATAACTCACCTCCCAAATATGGAGTCTTCAGAGAAAAGATTTGGGTATTTCTGCGCTGGCTGGTAAACAATAATAGATAGATAACGTTAGTAATGAACGTTTATAATTCACAGCTCCATGCTCTTGGATGTATTAACCTCGGTTAAAAACCGGGCTAAAGTGTAAAATTAACAAAGCACTGTGTATTTGCAACTTTGTGCCCTATATCCACTATGCTATTATATTCACCATCTTATTGGATGGAATTTTGAACTTCACATGTGTTTACTGACTGAATTGCTCTCCTATTTGTAGCTGATATCATGTTTGACTAACTGCATACACATGAGAGGCAGCTCTTATGAAGTAAAAAATCACTTTGACAGTGTTTCTAGTTTTCTTGCTATTGGAGTGTAATTATCTTACCTGTGCAAGAAACCCTCCAAGGGCTGGTCCAACAACAAGGGCAATCGCTCGTGACGATGTAACCTAGGAAGTAATAGTGGGCAAAGTTAGCTGCCTGAAATTAAAGAAAAACACTACAGACTGAACTCTGAAGAACCTTTTTAGCTGAAGAGGCTGAATGTTTGAGAGAAGGCACAAAAGACAAAAGGGATTGTTCTTACAAGGGAGATTCCAAGGGCTTGGTGCTCTTTCCTGCAGACTTCTGTAGCATAGGCCTGAAAAATGCAGGAGCAGCCATGAACATCTAACATTAAAGTGTCTTTTGATGATCAGGGCCAGCAATTCTCAGAGCTTGTTACCTTGATTGGTCCCAGAATACCACAGAGCAGCCCAAGCAGCCCCCTAGTTACGATTGCCATCCAGTATGTTGTGCTAAGGCCAAAGAGAGTGTTGAACACAACCCTGAAAAAAGTCAGAGCAAGATTTCTTCATTCAAACTGAACTGAGTAATATTGGTACGATCTACTGGGGCTACGTATGTGAAAATTCATCCATACACTGAGAGTATGCTGATCACAATGCAGGGCTTCCTTCCATACTTGTCAGCAAACATGCCCCATGGCACAGCACTGATGGTTCTTCCAAGGAAATAGGTTGCCCCTAAAACAAAAGAGATTAGTCAGTAACTAGTACTATCGACGACAGGTATACTCAGTTACTCTACTCCATTAGACCATGACAATATCTGTAAACATGAGAGGAGACATGGTTATTACCAACAAAGCCTGCATAAAACCCAATGTCTTGCTCCTGCTTCGCGATTTTCAGGTCCCTGATCTATTGGATCGCAAGAAGAGTGAACATCTCGTAAGCATCTTATATCAGAATGGACGAAGGTAAAGGTTAAGATTTTGAGTATCTGTATGTACGTACCATGAAGTACAGAAAAGGGAATAATGACTGGATCGGCATAGCTGCATTGACAAGGAAAATACCAGAATTGATCAACAATGATATATACTTCTTTTGATATAAATAATCTAAATGAACAACTGACTAAACTTTAAAAATGAGCATTACTTTGGACAGAATTAATTTGGCCTAGAAAAATAATAAAAAGAGTTTTATGTTTTGTAACCCCAAAAATACGACCGTGATACACAGGCTTGTGACCTGGACCGTACAGGCGCATAGGCCGGCGATCCAGATGTACATGAACGCGGTGTAGGGTATCCGGTCGCTGGCCTGGACGTTCCTCTCCTGCCGGCAGCCGGGGCATCCCTCGTGCCACGTCGTCTTCTTCCCAGTGCCCAGCAACGGCGCGCCGTCGCCGCCGCCGTTGCCGGCCATGATGATACCTCAAATTCTCAATAGCCCCGCTCGGCCGGTGACGGCGAGCGCAGCTGATGACAAAATGGGCGTGCTACGTTACTAGCGCTTCCTTTGGGCGGCGCAGCGGTGACGAATGGCCGTGAACCGGCGGACCTGACCCTCGCAGAGAAGGTGAAGGTGGCCGGGTTCAGGAGGAGGGAGCGGTGGCAGGACGAGGGACATCGTGCTGGCTGGCTGGCTAGCTCTCCGGCAAGTGGCCTCTGGATATTCTAGTTTTAGGGGTTTTGCCGTTCCGTTCTGCTAAATTTAGGATCGAAGGGGTGGTTGCTGGGACAGTTCCGTTTGGAAACGAACGGCTTCACGACCGGTAAGTATACCACGCACTCAACGATGGAATTACGCACTTACGCTGCTCGAAGCCGGAACCACGTCTCGACGGCACTCGTTGGTCGTTAGGCCGTACGAGCACACGAACGCGTCACAAAGATACTACGTACACAGTGTTCGTTGGTCGAAGAAGAGAACAAATGGATACGTACGGCTCCGGCCGCGCGCCGCCGGAAGAGTGTAGGCCGTGCGTCACCGGCCGGTGATCGACGGAGAGAAGGAGCACCAGACTCTGCGAGCGCGACAAGGAGGAGGTGGGCATCAGGAACCGCCATCGTCGCCCCGTTTCCAGGAAACTTCCTCCGCGGCGCGCGTGTGGTAGCTTAGCGAGAGCCACGGGGGCTACACGGATGGACGGTGCCCGGCAGATGGCGACGGCCGGATGCTCGAGACAACGAGACGTACGGTCGTCGTCGTCCTCGCGAACCCGATTCCCCTTTCCCTGGCTGCATCGCCAAATAATATCCGTCGCTGGATCGATCGCGACGGCACTCACTCCTCCACTGATTTGCCGGAGTTCTCAACGAAGAATTTTACTTTTCATCCCCGTCTCCATCGGTTCTACTGTACAGTGTACTACAAGACGGCCGGATGCAAGCGCGCAGCTGCGCGGAAACTTCGCCGGCGACGATGATGCGAGTCCGTCCAAGGCTCGTTCGATCTTTTTCACCCCACCGGTCGATCGACGGTGAGATTGTGTGGCCAGCGAGCCGGTCGGACGTACTCTAGCACTGTACCACAGCAGGCCTGCACCGTCCTCCTCCAGTGGGACGGCTAGCTAGCTCCTCCAGTTGGAGTACTGTCCTAACTTCAGATTCAGTGGACGCGGTTACCCCGTTCGCCATTTATCCGTCTTACTGTTACTGACTCTACAGTGCGAGTGCGCGGTAAATAATTGATACTATCTCCGTCTCATAAAAAATAAAAATCTATTTTTAATATGATTGATTATATTTTTTTTCTGTTTTTACTCAAAATTTATATAAATTATATCTTTAAATTCTCTATGAAAAATATTTTCATAATATACAATTTATATGTTTATAAAGTTTACCAAATTTTAAAAAATTATTAGTTAAAAAAAATAAAACACAGTTAAACAAACTTATAAATAGAGCTTTTTTTTGGATGAGGGAGTACTCCGTATAATTATTAGAGTACAAAAGTTTTACTGCTCCCCTTAAGTTGAGTTCATGCGCCGCTGCCGTTTCTTTCAGACTTCATTCCACTAGTAGAATCTAGACCGCATGAGCACACACTGCTACGCCGCCCTTCTTCAGGCTTTTTAGACTTGACAAGTTCTTATCCCTTTTGATAGGTCCGAATTCTCTCCCGTAGAGAGAAAAACGCGGCTACTATAGCAGGTGAACAGTGAAACTGTCGCTACAGTATTTTCGACACTGTTCGCGCGCTTTTTTACTTGTCCCCACGCCTTCGATTTATGATCCTACGGTTCGAAACACATTCCAATGCGCGCTACAGTAAATTCTTGGATTCCCTTTTGATCGAGGAAAGAGGGATAAGGATTTTCCCTCTTCATCCTAGACTGTAGGCGCACATACTACTACGACCTTATTGGTTCTTCAAGATTTTTAGAGCTGACAAGTTCTTAGCACCCCTTTTGATTGTTGTCCAGCTCGCAGCCCAGTGCGAACTTCCCGTCCTCCAACGGCATGCCACAGTGGCGGCTCCCCTTGGTCTCGTATGTCAAACTGTCAATTTTTTTCGTCCTATCCTATGAAGTCCAGGGGATCGAGGAAGGAAGAAGAAAGCAGTCGGCATATATAGGATGCCTTGACAGGATCTCTCCCCGAGCATATTTTTCCTCTCCCGCTAATCCGGACGCGTCACCGTGGCACCGTACGTCACCGATCGAGGAAAAGTATATAGATAAATATAGTAATACTCCACTAACTACGATACGTGTACAGTACTCAAACGGGATGCCGCGTGAAGCAAGCTCACAGAAGACCAACCGGTGTCCGCACGCCTAGAACGTGCCGCTTACCAAAGAACACGGATACTACTTTCCATGGCGGCGTGAGAGAGAGAGAGAGAGAGAGAGAGAGAGAGAGAGAGAGAGAGAGAGAGAGAGAGAGGCATGAGGCTCTTACCGGCTGTGAGGCAGACGACCCAAATGTAGAAGAAGTTGAGGTAGGGGACGCCGGTCCTGGTCTTGTTGATGTCGTCCAGCCGGCACCCGGGACACCCCTCCCGGTGCCGCTTCCTCCTCAGCCCCAGCAATGGCGCCGCCGCCGCACCGCCGTTCTCGCCGCCGCCGCCGGCCATCTCTTGCCCTCTTCTTGCGCGCCTCTCTGTGCGCCTGTCTCCCTTGCAGAGCCGCAGAGGTGCAGCCGTGCTTGTCCAGAGCGGCAGGGACGGCCTCAGATAGGACCTGTTAATATCCCCTGTGGATGTGGATGTAACGGCGACCAGCAGAGGTAAAAGGCGCTTCCGCTCCCGGTATTAGAGCCACGGTGCAAGTAACGTAACGGCGACCAGAAGTTCTTCTTTGCAACGCTCCGACGGGGAGTGAAGTGTTGACCGATAGGTACGAATACGACTCAGAAACGAGAACACGGAAGTTTCTCCAAAGAAAAAAAAAAGATACGGAACAAAACTGAACAAAAATGATACTCTCCGTTCTTAAACTGACGCCGTCATTGACTTTTAATTTTTAACTTTGATTATTTATTTTAATCAAAAAATTTTGATAAAAATTATATATTTTGTTATAATTTTAATTAAATCATTAGAGTTATTTAAATCACAACTTAAAATTTTATATATTTGAGCTAATTTTTTAAATAAGACAAAATGTCAAAGTTGCGATTAAATATCAATTTAAAAACAAAGGCAGTAGTATACGTATTAATGTACTACTTTCGTTTTAAAATATAAATATTTGTATGTTTGATAAGCTCAAACTCTTTTAAATTTTACTAATAATATCTAACAAATTATATAATTTTTAATGTAAAAATATATTTTTATAAAAGTTTATTCCTTGATGAATTAAAAATATAATTTTTATATGATAAAATATTATTTAGGTATATTTTATTAGTGATCAAAATGATAAAATTTTGACTTTGATCAAATCTAAAAATGTTTATATTTTGAAACGAATAAAGTATTATATTACTCAAATAGGAAGGTGTTGTAATCTAGATCAAGTAAACCACTTCCAAACATTTAGACTGGCAGCAGCGGCCAACCTGATCCAACCAAACTGGCATCGTCTGAGACAACAGATTGGAGTGGAGTAGCATCCATAGTTTTAAGCTTAGGCCTCTTTGAACGCGGAATTTTTTTTTATTTTTTTAAATTAAACTAATTTTTATAAAATTTTTATAAAATTTCTGTGAATCTACTGTATTCAAAAGGAGCCTTTACCTTCTCGCGCAGGACGTAGGAAGAGGAGATCGAGACGCACGCCCTCGATCGATCTACGGCGTGTCCGGCCACCGCCCTATCTGTCCCTACGCCGCCGCGTCCGGGCAGTGGCAGAGCTATGTAAACTCGTCGGTGTCGAGTGACATCGATGGTTTTTTTTTTGTGGGTAAAATCAGTAAAATTACATTGTTTATCGCTGTTCATCAACATTAGTGACCTCCTTTGTCACCTGTATTGACACCGGTGAGGGGGACGGCTGGCTCCGCCCCTGCGTCCGGGCCGCGTCGGCCGTCGGGGTGAGGTACGGTGCGTCGAACCGGCCGATAGCCGGGCTCGCCTATCACGATCCACCTCGCCGCCGCCGGGCGGGCTGGGGACCTGCCGACCTGGGGTGTGGTGGGTTGGATGCGCGGCCGGCGTCGCGCCACAGAGCTAACAGCCGATGAGATCCTAGTGCTCCGTGTCGAGCATGACCAATCATGCGTGCCTTTCGTTCAGCGTGCGAGGGCAGTAGTGGGAGTACGCCACACAGGAGGATGACAACAGCACACCGCACACGATAGGCAGGGATGATGGCAACAGCACACCGCACACGATAGGCAGGCTGACATCTCAGCAGCAGCCGCCCGTGTCGTTGTAGTACTACGAGCTACAGTATCCATTGGACCATGGCCCACCTAGCTAGCAGCGGTCAATGAACAAACAAGCTTAGCTAGCAAGGGACATTTCATTAATTTCCAGTACTATAGCTGCTTTCTTATCAGCAGTTGATAAGAAAGCTCAAGGATAGTAATCCTGGATGCTTGGGCAAGTTGGGCACCGGCGGGGCTGCCGATACGAAAGCTCAAGGATGCTGATAACAGAGCCAAGCCCGCAGATCACAGATTCACAGCCGTGTAGAAGTGGTACGGTTACGTTTATTTTGGCCGGCCTCTTCGACGTGCCACCTCCGCGCATATTTGCGAAATCTGCACAGCGTTGCGTTCTTGTTAATTTGCGTCTTCACAAATTCTTGATAAGTGATTACGACCGATGATGATGCGTACTCGACCCGGCATCACCGTCCGCGTCGCGCGCCAGCCCTGGTCTGTCTTCGTCAGACCAAGGTTGGACGGAGGCCCTGACGCGGAGCAGCTTCGCATTATCCGCGGACGAGCGCAGCTTCGGAACGGGTCGTCGGCCACACGGGACACGGCCACGCTGCCGTTCCCCGTAGCACGACCTCGTCATGTCGCGGTAAGAGAAGGTGCCCGCTGCACACGTCGGCGATCCGTAACGACGGCGTCGCGTCGCGTCGCGCTCAACGAAGATGCCATGCCGGGCCTCCCGACAACTAGCTCCGTGATGGCCTTGCAGCCTTTGCCTTCTGCGCGTCGAGCTCTGGCAGCACCGTAGGAGCACAGACCGTACGAGGTGTCCGTAGGAGCATAGACCGGGCGTCTGCTGCTGAGATGTCAGCCTGCCTATCGTGTGCGGTGTGCGGTTGCCATCCTTCTGTGTGGCGTACTCCCACTACTGCCCTCGCACGCTGAACGAAAGGCACGCATGATTGGTCATGCTCGATGCCAGAGAGAAGAGTAAATGGCAGAACGCACCGTCGTTGCTTTATATAATGCTTACATATGTAAATGATTTGTGATCTTAAATTTATAAGTTAACATAGCTAAACTTTCTCTAATTAATTGATTAGACAGCCATATCACAAAGGCATGATGACACAGCATTCTCGTCACTACTAACTGTTAAAATTACAATTTGTAACACTTCTCGATTACAACGTGGTCTTATCAAGTTGAAATTGCGATAGTTAGTAATAAACATACTTTTTGAAAGTGGCTTTGTCAGAATATCTGCAAGATGATCCTTTGATGAAATAGCTCACAAACAAAATAAAAATCAACTTCAATATACTTTGTTCTATATGAAACATGATTTGCTGTGAAATAAGTAGCTCTCAAATTATCACACCAAAAAATAGAAGCCCTTTTTTTAAAACACTTTCAGTTCTCTGAGCAATGATTGTATTCAAATTAGTTCAGCTGTGACATTTGCAATAGCCTTGTATTTTGCATCTGTTTGTGCTAAGAAATACTGCAAAGCCACCCGTGAATCTTCTATCATCAAAGCAACCAACCCAATCAGAATCAGAGAAGGCACTTAATATAACAGTTGATGATTTCTCAATTCTCAAACCTAAATCAAGTGTTCCCTTGACATACTTAAGCACTCTCTTAACCGCTGCTAGATGTTGATTAGTTGTGGCTTGAACAAACTGTGACACTCTATTAACTGAAGAATGCTAAATCAGGCCTAGTCATCGTGAGATACTGAAGACCCCCCAACAATACTGTGATACTGAAAGTGTTCAGCTTTCTTTAAGATTCTTCCTTGCTGTTTTAATAGCTTTTTACTTGAAGCCATGGGAGTAGAAATTGCTTTGCACTTATCCATATTAGCCCTTTTTAACAGGCATTTTGCATACCTTCGCTGTGACAATAATATTCTATTTTTCTCTTGTTTGACTTCAATGCCCAAAAAGTATTCAAGCGATCTAAGATCTTTTACTGCAAAATCATCCTTGAGCGTTTAAATCAGCTTCTCAGCAGCCTTGGTGGAGGAACTTACTATAATTATGTCATCAACATAGATCAATATGTAGATAGTAACTCTTTCTTGACTGAATATAAATAGAGAGCCATCAACCTTTGAAGCAGAAAAACTAAGTTCTTGTAATTTTTATGTCAGCCTAAAATGCTATGCTCAGGGGGCTTGTTTCAAGCCATAAAAAGCCTTTTTGAGATGATAGATCTAATTTGATGGTTTTGAATTATCTTCATATCTCGGGGGTTGCTTCATGTATACTTCTTCAAGTACACCATGCAAAAATGCATTTCGAACGTCGATCTGTCTTATACAACATCCCTGTGACACTGTACGAGATAGCATAATTTGTACTGTTGCAGGTTTCACCACAGGGGAGTATGTATCCATATAATCAATTCTAAACTTTTGCTTAAACCCTTTAGCAACCAGCCTGGCTTTAAATCTTTCAATAGACCCATCAGCTTTTCTCTTCACTTTATATACCTATTTGCTATCAATGAGATTAATTCCCTTCATGAAGGTACTAGTTTCCATGTACCATTCTTCATCAATGCATAATATTCAGCATCCATTGCTTTTTTCTAATCTGAATTTTGCATTGCTTGTTGAAAGCTTGTTGGTTCTGAAGCTGAAGAAGACAGCATCAATGCTGTTGTCAGATTTTTCAGTAAAGATTCTGCTTTTCACTGAATACCTGAGAGTCCCATCAGTGAAATGTTTAGGCTTCACAGTATTATCACGAAGTCTTGTACGCATGAGTGATGGATAATGATTTCTGGTTAATGTTGAACAACAGTTTCTTGATCACCATCACTGTTTATCTCATTGTTCCCCCCTATCTGCCCTGATTTTGAACTTGTATAAGCAGAGTTGTTTCTTGGTGTACATATAGATGAATCACTACTACTAGAAAATAAATCAGTCAAGTTAGCATCCTGGTCATGTTGTATATCCTTCACAGGAGAATCAATTATTCTTGGTTCAGTGATTGTTTCATTAAGAAGAGTTGATTCAACATATGTGATGTTTTTAGCAAGTATGGGAAGAATACTAGGTTGATTAAGACTTGATGAGGAAAAAGGAAAAATATTTTCATCAAACACAACATCTCTAGATAGATAAACACGATCTGTTGATCGATCGAAACACTTGTAGCCTTTATGAGACAAACTGTAGCCTATAAAAGTGCACTGTTTAGTCCTGAAACTAAGTTTTTTGGTGTTATAGGGTCTCAAATTTGGTCAACAAGCACATGCAAACACTCTGAGAAAGGAGTAGCCTGGATCAGTGCCAAGAAGTTTATGCATGGGTGTTTCATTTTTTAGAGTTCTGCTAGGCAGTTTGTTAATCAAAAAATAGGCAGTATTAAAAGCCTCATCCCAAAATTTAAGTGGCATTTGGGACTGAGCCAACAAAGTGAGACCAGTATCAACAATGTGTCGATGTTTTCTTTCGACAATCCCATTTTGCTGGTGTGTGAGGATATGATATTCTGTGTTCAATACCTGTGTGTTTGAAATAATTGTGTAACCAGTGATATTTTTGTATTAAGAAGGCACTCTACATGCTTTTGAAATTGAAGGAAAAATGCTCACCTTCAGATTTGCATTTCAAAAAAATAAATCCACACGAATCTGCTATAATCATCAACAAAAGAAACATAATATTTTGCATTATTAAGTGATGGGATAGCTGGCCCCAAACATCAGTGTAGATAATTTGCAGATAATTTGCAGAGGTGTTGTAGCAACATGAATAGACATGCAAAAAAACTGAAAAAGAGCTAAAAGAAGGATCTACAGCAACATTATTTTTCTGAAGAATTTGAGAAACAATTTGAGCTGCAGGGTGTTCAAGACGCCGATGTCAATGATCTGAAGTGAGTTTGGACAGCAGCAAGGCTTGACTGGGCTTGTTATTTGGAAACATGTAGAGGCCATTTTTACATTTTTCTCTGAGAAGTGTGATCTTCGTTGCTTGGTCCTTGACAAGGAAATAATTGTTATGCAATTCAATAAAAGCATTATTGTCTGAAACAAGTGTAGAACATAATTTAAGTGTAATAGACGAACTGAACCAAAAATAGATGAATGCCCAATATGAGAGAGACAAACATGCGATGATGTGGTCGGTTGCTCCTCCTGTGTAGTGATCCCTCACCGTCAAGCGCTCCAAATCAGCGGTGATATGGTCGGTTGCTCCAGAGTCGATGTACCAGTTGAGGTCGACAACATAACTGTTGTGATTGAAGACAGTGGCAGCTACCTTGGCATTGTCCTCTGCCAAGGTAGCACCGTAGTGCATCGTGTTCAGATTTATCACAAACTTGGCACGTACCTTGCTCTTGGATTGGTCACTGCCTTGTGATGGTCCACTACGGCCACCATTGAAGCGGCCACTGCCACCACGTCCACCGTGTCCTCGGCCACCACGTACTCTATTGTTGTTGCCACCACAAGCTATGTTTTTGTTCACAGAATTTACTGATACCTAAACGATGGTGTTGTGTTGCTCTTGTCACATCTCGAAGCTCAGCATGTGTGCAAACACATCACTGACTGAGTATGGAGTCATTTGTGTTGTGATGCTTGTGACCAGTGGATCGTATTTCTGTCCAAGGCCTCGCATCAAGTAGGAGATAAACTCCTCATCCTGAAGCGGCTTGCCAATGGCGGTGAGGGTGTCAGCGAGGCGCTTCATTTTGTGAAAGTAGTTGGTGATGCTGAGGTCTTTCTTCTACATGGTGACGAGTTGCATCCGGATCTGCATGATCCATGCCTTTGATGTCAACGCGAAGTTGTTCTCCATCGTGCACCAAATGTCGTGTGCTGTTGTTGCGCTCACCACATGTCCCAACGTTTCCTCGGTCAAGGACGAGAGAAGAGCGCTTAGGACAAGCTGGTCCTGATGATACCAGTGTGTGTATTCTGGATTGACAACAATGTGCATGCTGCCTCTTCTTTCACTAGGTGGTATGATAATGGTCTGTGGCGGTGTCAGCAGAGAACCATCGACATAGCCGATGAGCCCTTGGCTTCTGAGATACGACGTCACTTGTGCCGCCCATAGTATATAGTTGTCTCTCATGAGTTTCACACAAATGAGCTAACTGAATGCTAGTGTTGAGAGTAGGCCAGATTGGTTGTTTGAAGAAGAAGGCGAATTGGATGTTGCGGAGGTCGGAGATCCTGACATTGCGAAAGCTTTTTGGTTAGAACGTGGCTCTGGCTACCATGAAGAAGTGCTAGAGAGAAGAGTAAATGGCAGAACGCATCCATTTTGTTGGATCGTCATTACTTTATATAATGTTTACACATATATATGATCTCTGATCCTTAAACTCGTGGGCTAACATGCCTAGACTTTCTCTAATTAATTGACTGGATAGCGATGACCATAACGGTATGATGACCCAGCACTCTCGTCACTACAATTAATCTCTAACATATACCAGTTTGCGTTCGCTTCGAGGAAGCCCGGGCAGCAGTGAAAATGGCATCGGATATCATCAGAGTCGATGGAGAGGAAAGCGGAAGTGACACATGGGCCAATCTAAGGCCCATGTAGGCTCAGCCAGTCTGTTTCCGCGGCCTAGTAAGATGTAGGTATTTAAAAAAAAAAGAGCAAGATGTACGTATGCGGCCCTTTTACATATTTATATATGTGTACAGATTTCTAAAAAAAATAGAGAGAATTCTTTGTGAACATTAAAAAAAACTCCTAATTTCTTTTTAGTCACTGCAAAATATGTTTTCCCTTCTGTGCCTCGATTGAGATTTTTCTTTCCTATATGTAACTCCCAAGTATAAAAATACTCAAAAAAATTTTACATCAAAGATGTAACATAAAAATAGTTTTTATAAAATACTATATCACAAAAAAGAATTACTGAATTTTTCCAGAATTTTATCAAGTCTTTAACACATCTAAAATTAAGGTAAGTTAGATTTGTGTGAAAATTTTAATTCATAATATATGTTGAATTTGCAATTAACCTAATAATAAAATTTATTCATCGCTATATGTTCCATCATGATAAAAATTGATACGGATATTGAAGTAATAAAAGTTATGTTTTATTGAGCCATACCATAGTTGAAAAAATAAATCTCTTTTGAACCGGTAGCACAAAAGGAAAGCGAATTTCCCCCGTGGGATCAAAAGTTTTTTTAATGGTTTACAGAAAATTCTCTCAAAAAAATATCGAGGTAAATGTACGCTACCAAAATCCAAATTCCTTTTATATCCTCAATTTTTATTTTTTTTTCAGCTGACACTCACCTTTATTTTTCTTTTGGTCAGTTCTCAGTTTTTCTAGAACAAAAAAGAAAAGCAGCAGGAGAAAAATCAAGGAAACATGCCGCTGAGCTGGATGGACGGCGGCGCCGAGCCCGCGTCAGCCGCCACGTACGCAGATAAAACGCGCCATCCCGATTGGCGAGAGCCATGCGTAATCCCGAGGCGGGTGCTGGTGCGACGGCTAGCACCGCCACGTCCGCCACCGGGAGGAGTCCAGTCCCCCCGTCCCTGTCCACGGAACGCTCGCTCGCGCGCGCTCGGCTTATCGCCACCGCTACCGCTCGGGAGGGGAAAAAAAAAATCTCCGACGTCGCGCGCCGCGCGAGCTTGCGTGCTCAGCCTGCCAGTCCCGCGCGCGGCCCTTGCCGGAGCTTGCTCGCTTCTTTGTCTGTCTCAACGCGGTCATGCTGCTCAGCCCGCTGCCGCTCTCCTGCGCCCGCCCCGTCCCGGCGCCGCTGTTGCGCGGCGGGTGTGGTTCTGGCCCCTCCGACGCCGGGCCATGGGACCGGGCGGGGAGCAGGGCCCGGAGGCGGGCGTTCCGGAGGACGGACGCGCCGGACAAGACGTCTCCGCGGGGCCGTCACGGCCGGGGAGAACACGACGACGACGACCCACACGCGGCGGGGAGCACTGAGGCGCTGCTGGAGTCGATGAGGAGGCTGCTGCTCGTCGGGGCGGCGGTGGAGGAGGAAGAAGAGGAGGAGGAGGTGGAGCAGGGGCGGTTCCCCAAGCGCTGGGCCATAGTTTTCCTCTGCTTCTCCGCCTTTCTCCTCTGCAACATGGACCGCGTACGTGCATCCCCTTGCTCTACTTCTGTCTTTAGCTAAGCTTTCGTGGGCATCATCATTCATCAACTGCTTGCATCCACCATGCACCAATTGTCAGAGATCAGAAGCGGAAACCGATCGCCGGATCACCGCTGAAGAACGATGAACTCCGACGAAGAACAGAACGCACGCGGACACGAGTGTTAGAAATTGGACACCAGGAAAATATGGCTGCGTTGCAGCTCCGAAGGAAAACAACTTCTATTAATATAGGAAGGAAAACAACGGCCTTTTACGGCCTCTACTACTCGCGACATGCTCGCTCCCGCTCTGCATGCCGCGCCGACGCCACGATCGCTCAGACGCGTGCGATCATGGCGCAAGACTCGGACGACCACGGACTCAGCCCCGCGTGAACGCAGCACGCGTCAGGCCACGACCATTTTAACTAAACAACGTTCAAGAATAGCTAAAACTGGAAAATGCTAAATAACGCACAAGTTTATTTCTAACAAATCTCCGCCTAAACCTTGTGCGCTCTAACCTGCTCAACGCCCACTCTGCTTCTCAGTTCTTGAAACTTGACGCGAGCCAGAGCCTTGGTCAGCATGTCTGCAAGTTGATCTTCAGACCTCACAAACTGCACCTTCATTCTTCCTTCCAGCACACACTCGCGAACAAAATGATATCTGATTCGAATGTGCTTACTACGACCATGGTGGACTGGATTGTGTATCAGATCAATTGCTGAACGATTATCAACACAAAGCATAGGAATACTTCTCTGTCCACCCACCACTTCTGTCAGTAGACCTTCTAGCCAAATTGCTTGACAAGCTGCAGCTGAGGATGCCATATATTCTGCCTCACACGAAGAGAGTGCTACAGACTTCTGCTTCTGTGACAGCCAAGAGATTGGGTTCCTCCCCAAGAAGAACAGCACTCCTGAAGTGCTCTTACTATCATCAGCATCTCCTCCGAGATCACTGTCACTGTACCCCAGCAGCTGCAGCTCTTTTCCTGCTCCTTTTCTGTATGTGAGCCCATACTCCCTTGTGCCAGCAACATACCTAAGTATGTGCTTCACTGCTGTCATGTGCTCCACATATGGTTCAGACATGAACCTGCTTAAGTAACTGACAGAATAAGTCAAGTCTGGTCTAGTGTGTATCAAATACCTCAATGCTCCAATCAAGCTGCGATATTCAGTCTCATCATCCAGCTTCTTTGATCCAACCTTTGACAGCTTCAACTTTGGCTCCATGGGAACTTGACATGAATTACATTCATTCATCCCTGCCTTTTCCAGTAGCTTCTGCACATAAGCTGATTGTTTCAATGTGATTGAGCCACTCCCCTGACTGACCTCAATCCTAAGATAATAAGTGAGTAACCCTAAGTCACTCATATTGAACTTTTGGAGCATCTCTTGCTTGAATTGGCAGATATCTGAATCCTCTGCTCCAGTAATGAGCAGATCATCAACATATACTCCAATTATCAGAGGCTTGCCTGATCTATGTCTCACATAAACAGCATGCTCATAATTACTTCTACTGAAGCCTAGTGAGACAAGTGAGGAGTGTAACTTAGCATACCATGCTCTAGGGGCCTGTCGAAGTCCATACAATGCTTTCTTCAGTTTCAGAACCTGCCCCTCTCTGCCCAAAGAAAAACCTGGTGGCTGTTTCACATACACCAGTTCTTCTAATTCTCCATTCAAGAAGGCTGATTTCACATCCATATAATGCACCTTCCAGCCATCATTTGCAGCAACTGCTAGGATCAACCTCACTGTCTCCATTCTGGCCACTGGTGCAAATACTTCTTCAAAATCAATCCCCTGTTTCTGAACAAAGCCTTTTGCCACCAATCTAGCCTTATGCTTCACTATTCTGCCTGTCTCATCCTTCTTAGCCTTGAACACCCACTTTAGTCCAATGGCT
>BCLH01000645.1:4030-23940 GCA_001602315.1 Zoysia pacifica
CCACGTGGAGATTTTGGCTTTTTTTTTAAGCAAAGCAACTCCAATTCGAATAAATTCAAATAGATTCGTATAAATTTCGATAAATCCAAAAAAGAAATTTTCACTCTGGCACTTACCAAGATTCAAATTTTAAATTTGAAAATTTTCCTTTTGAGATCTACTCATTATGTGAGGTTTTCTTTTAAATAAAATGAAAGAAATATGTGAAAATAGAAAATTACCATAAAGTTTATTATTTATGGTCGAATTTTTTTTTGTGGGTGTCACAGTTATTTTTAATAAATATTTTTATAAAAAATATTAATCAAAGTTATGTTTTAAAAACTATATCATTTGTCCAAAATGATCTTATTTTTAACCGGAGAGAGAACATGGTCATACGCTTTTTTTTTTTCTCGTTCAGAATCAGGCATGCTTGCGCACGACTATCCAGGGGCCGACTACCAGCCGTAACAGCAGCATGAGCAACGATGACGAGATCGAGAAAAGAAGATGAATGTTTGACTTGCTCTCCCCGATCGACGAGAACGTCGTCCGGGGGACAGACAGCAAGGCGGCGACAACGATTCCCTGACAACTTTGGGTCCAAGCGCAACCCTACACTTGCTTACGCCATGTCGCTCGTGTCACCGTCCGGGACACGGCCGCCGCGCCGCCCGAGACGACGACGCGACCGAGCAGGCCCGCCTGTCTTCCGTTCCACGCGCGACTGCGTGCCGACTGCCCAGCGGCGGCTAGCTGCCGACGTCGCGCGGCGCTAGCGTCGCGTTTGGTTTGGGTTGTGGGCGCCTGCAGGGTCAAAAGGCAGGCGAAGAAAAAGTGGAGCACTCGTCGCGCGCTCTTTAGGAGCCGCGTCTGGACTCTGCTGTCCACCGGCGCGCGTGCGTGCGTGCATGCTTCTGTTCCGTTCGCTGGTCGCCATGCCGGCCCTTTGTGTGCACGTAGGAGTAAAGCGTGCGCGGCTGGTGCATGTGCCGGTGTCGGTTGCCGCGGCGCCGCGCTAGCTTGGCCGCCAGTGGTGGGTGGCTTTCTCCGCTCCGGCGACGGTCACATGGGCTGGAGGCCTGCCGGCCGGCCTGCTTAGTATACTCCACTTACTAGTGGTATTGCTTTGCTTTAATCTTAATACCGAAATCTCCTCACTCTGGAGGGGAAAACTGGCGAGGAGTACGGTGCATCGCCATGAAGGCGGAGCGTTTCTCTCAGAAACTTGAGCAAAAGCTCCGCAGAGCAGTGATCCGCGGCTCCGTACCGCCGTATCGCATCACGCGCAACACACGTGGCACGCCGGATCGGATCCTGGGAGCCATCCGCCGGTGCCTGCGCGGGCGCCCCGGGATCAGGTCACTGGGGATCACGCATGCCCGCGGCTGCGCCCCGCGCGGGCTGCAGGCTGGTCGACACCGCCGTCGTGCCGCGCCCCCGGCACAAAGGCGCACGCACCCCTGTCGGCGCGCCCGCTCCCAGCGAAGCCGCCGTCGCGTCCACCTGTCCAGAGCTTGCTGCCACGGATTCTCAGCCACCGGCCGACGTCATCGTCGCCGCGTGACGTGCGTGACCTGGTGAAAATGTCGCTGCACCGATACTTGATGGAAGTGTCGGAGCACAGCAGTTGCTCGGACCGCTGGATCGATCCTGGGAGCGCGTCCGGGCACGATAACGGGAGCACCGTCGTCGAGTGTAACTGCCGGGCCATTATTAGCCGGGACGACGAGACGAGAGCTCCATTCAATTCGAATCGATTCCGTTGCAGGAATGGAGGGCCAGGGCTCTGTTGCCCGCACTGCCGCTGCTGCTGCATGCTCTCCTAGTCCCAGCTAGCCGCCGTCGCCGTCGTCGTCGTCGTCCTACGTTTGCATGCGTTTGTGTGTTTTGAAAGTGGCATGCAGCACCAGGGAGGGACGGATGCATGGCACGCATAAATGAGGAAGGAAGGGAGGGAGGAAGACGACGATGATGTCGTGCCGAAAGCCGATTTGCCGGAGCCCTTGCGCTCCTTTTAGCCAACACCCATTGATGGCTGTCATACCGTCGCTGTTCCTGCTCCGGCATCATTGTACGGATCACCGGGGGCACTTCAAGATCTAGTCCTACTGCATGGTGGGACAGAGGGTTGCATTTAGAACATGTTGGTGCATGTTGAGCTGGTGCAGCATGCGGCCGAAGCATCGATCACACGATTGTACGAAAGGGGTAATGATCTGATCTGGTTTAGGCTTTGCAAACGCTGCTACTTGCAATGTAGGAGTAATAGATTGTAGTACTCGGTAATTAACCTGGATTCGTATCCAGATAGATGATCCAAAGCGACACTTTTCAGCACCGCTAGTTTACGCCTCTGCTAGCCAACGCTGCAACTTGCAGTACTCTCCAACGTTATAAATAAACGCTAATCCCTTTATTTTGTCTCTAATTGCATGCGCCTGTGACAACTTTTAGACCAAGTTGCTGTTTGCTTTAGCATGCCGACTGTACCTTTCATTTGATAAAGAGGTCAGCATTCAGCAAGCACGCTAGGAGTATTACTCTCTCTTTTGCGGCCAAAGTGCTAGGAGTATGTTGCTTACTGAGAGGAGTACTGCAGAGAGCGACCATGGAGCAGCAAAGGACGAAGGCAAGCAGACACAGGAGAAGCAAACAGGGCCAAGTTGTTAATAGGAGTATAGCTTGTTATCACATTGCGGTCCCTGAACATAGAATGCATTCTGAAATGGAAATGCTGATATATAGTATGTCGTAATTGAATCTTGCCCTCGCAGGGGTATAGTATGCAATACGGAGTAGTACTATGTTTTTGCTTTGAAGTGCAAAGCACCTACTGTGGTTTGTCGTTTTATTTTCCTGCAAAATGTTCTCATACTCACAAACTCAATTCGATCTATCAGTGAACACATTCACAGAATCACAATCTACCACTACAGAACATCCAGTACAAGAAATTGAGGAAGTTGATCTCGATCGTTGTCGATGGGTTCATCACTTACGACTAGAATAATGTGACCACACATGTGTGCTAAGTTGAAGACTCAAGTGGACATGATGATCTAGCTAAATGGCCGGGTCATGCATTCATGCTGCACCTTGAAGGTCGTCGTGTAAAATTTCTTATTAATGATATACTCCTACCTGCGTATCTAGGCTGTTAAGTCCAATGCCATGGGTCGTCATTAGCATCACTACAGCCCGTATTGTGCCATGCATAGTTTCTGGCACCGGTAGCATCTCAAACTCGTGTGATTAATTTAGCATCAAGTTGTACTAACCTCAAACTATAGAGGAGTATTACATTATGGATTTAGCATCATGTGGTAGGAGTACCGCATAAAAAAAGTTATAAACGGTGTCGACGAAGAACTTGCTACAAATGGAATGAAACAAAGAACGCATTTTATAAAGACAACAGCTAAGGGGATTGATTAAAAAAAGCTTATCTCTAATAAAAAAGAGACCTAACAAAATCACAGCTTATACAAGCCTCAAGATTTCATTTTCATGAGTCACATTACCACGAACAGATGAAAAGAAATTCAAAGTTGGAGGAGCCAAGTGCATTGAAATGAAGCAGACCAAATGGGACAACAGTAATATAGCAGTGTAAGCACCAAGCAAGCAAATCCAGCGCATGCGTCAAACGCCACATGCACGCACCGGCACGCCACACAAACACGGTCGGAGGAGCTGGTAGTGAAAAAAAGGCACACACGGTACCGGCCTCTCCTGCACGTACACACGCACACTACACACTCAGTTCACTGACCTACCGTCAGCGTTAGGATCCATCCATGTATCCGCCTATCGATTGATCACCATTAGCAGGAGGCAAATATGTTTAGCAGCAAGTGACGTACACCACCAACGTTCTGCTTCAGCTTCAGGAACAACAAGCAAGCAAGAACGATTAATGGAAGCTACACGTGAGTATCTGCAGGTTCTTGCCACGCGCACGCCGGCAGTGGTGCCGGCGCGCTGCCAGCAGGCCTAGAGCCAGAGCGCGCCGGCTTCCTTGAGGAGCGGGATGAGGGATCCGTTGATGTGCGCGGCCATGACGCTGTCCATGGCGCCGACGAGCTTGCCGCCGATGAAGACGACGGGGACGACGGGCGCGCCGGTGGGGCCGTAGCCGAGGAGGCGCGCGAGGGCGCGCTCCAGCTCGCGCCCGCGCGGGTCGAGGTCCAGCTCGTGCACCGTCGGGTGCACGCCCATGCCGCAGAAGAGCCGCTTCACGGCGTGGCACATGCAGCAGCTGCTCACGCTGAACACCACCACCGCGCTCTCCGATGCCAGCCGCTCCACGCGCGCCACCGCGCTCTCGGCCGCCACCGGCACCGGCGCCGGGATGTACCACGCCTGCTCGGCCGCCGCGTACTGCATTGTCACTGATGGCACTGACTAAACTGGTCCGCTGGCTAGCGAGTGAGTTAAGAGAGGATTGTCGTTGCGAATTGATAGCGTGAAACTCTGGAGAGGAGCGGGCGATGAGCTGAGATGAGAGCTTGAAAATCCTGAGCAGCAAATGAAGCGTATATATAGAGGGTAAAAAGGGTTGTTTGGTAATTTGAGGGAGGCAAGGAAGGAAGGGATGGGCACTTCCAAGCCAACGAGACCTTTTTGGGGTTCGAAGCCGTTGCCAATTTCTTTTTGATTGCCAGTACTACACCCACTTGCAGGTACAGCAACATGCTGCTGCCGTTAGTCAGAATCACCGAGATAGTACAAGTGATGTTAGCTCTGGCTTTAACTAGTTTATCTTGATGTTGATGGTCCACCATGCATGTATGGACACACATTAGCGGACATGGTACAAGCTAAGAAAGAAGCCAAAACATGGAGTAGTCATGTGCATCTTCTCAGCTGATGGAGGAAAAAGATACATTTTGGGACCTTCAGTCTTGGAAACACGGGTGAAGAATGGAACAGTGAGTAGAAAACGCACAAAAACTAGATAGCAACACGCAACCACAAAACAAAGGGAAAACAATGGGAAACTTATTGTAGTAGAAATATAAAACTGTATACATGCCATCTGGTACATACTGGCCATCTCGAGAGTTCATATTCACATACAAGAACATTAAATACTCCGTATCTTCAAAAGTTGATATTGTTGTGCCCCTTTTCTTCATAAATCGAAACATGCAATGCCAATGCATGATCTTGAAAAAAAAAAATTAGAGAATTTGGCTAGCTGCTAGCCTGCTACTCCATATATGTTGTGCTTCTTGGAGACAAGTAAAACTGGATGAATCGGACGCAAGGTTTTTCATGCCACTGCCGGAACACACAAGTGCATCACACCACCAGGACGTATCCTGTCTCTTTGTCCCCTTGCCTTTGTGCACACTTGCCTTTTTTGTGGCACAGGGATGTCTTTATCAGCTCAAGGCGAAGGCATTACTGAAGAATTGTTGCAAGATTTTATGGCGAGGAGGAAAAGGGTTGAAAGACCGCCTTTTGCTTCCCCTTCAGGTTTCAGAAATCATTCTTCCTTGGTCAACTGTGATTCTGGTCACTGCTGCATCATGATCGAGAATTTTATTCCATTTCGAAAAAAAAATCTACCTTGGTCAATATAGTTTCAAACTGACAGAAACAATAACGGTATGCCAACAGCCTGCAAAACGCATTCTCATCCAATGAGATATTTTAGAGAATTACTTTTAGCTTACTCGATCTATTTTTTTATAGATATTGGTAAATCTAAACACATGTACAACTAATTAGTTGGGTTTCAATATCAGTTTCTTGCAAGAAACTAGAGAAACCCAGCATGGTCAGAAGACTCAGAACTAGCAGAAAAACTAAGGGCCACTAATTACCCATACAACAGTCATGAACCAGCATAAACCCAGCGTCTCTTTATGATTTGCTCATCTACCAATATTTCCAGCATTGACAAAATTGTCAAAGAACAGAGAACCAAAGCCTTAATATTCCACATAAGTTATGGAATCTAGTAATTAACATGGAGTGACTTTTTCTTCCTCCTGGAGTAACATGGAGGCATGATGCGTGTTCTGTTTCTTTTTCCTCGTCACTCCAGGTCTTGCACAGTGGATAATGTCGGCTCCTTTCCTCGTCGGCTTAACAGAGGCTGCCTGGCTGGGGTTTAAATTGATTTAGGTCCTGTTTAGAACGCAGAGTTCGTTTTTTCTATGAAATTTATGTTTGATTCATATGAAATTTCTACATTCAAACAGAGCCTTTTAAGATTCTGGAAGGCGCTTTGCATGCCCAACTTTTCCTCATGCTAGGAGTGCTTCTTTAATTTGGCCGTCGTTGCAGCAGAGCTGAGTGCCGAGCCTTGCAGCGAGCGATCGAAGGGTAGGAATCTCGAGGCGCTTTCCAATTCAGCCGTCGGATCGAAAAGGTCCCCGATCGCACGAGAAAAAAGCCGGCCGTGAGTAAGGTGGCGTGGGAGCCGTACCAACACCTTGTTTTATTTGTTGCTAGGAGTAGAATATAGTAGCGGTACGTGCCTGCATGGGTCGGTCGGTCGATTAAGGCTGGACGACGCATGGATCGGGATATTGGAGACGACGACGTGGTGCATCGATTGTCTTTGAGCAGAGCTTTCCCATGGGCGGCGGCGATCCGTATCTTCCACGGATTTCTCTTTTCCTAATTCGTTCTAGCCTTTGGTCGCTGTTGTACTTGCTAATTCTTCCAATATATTGATCCTTTGCATGCGTGGTAGCTTTTCTTGTGTCTTGCATGGCGCTTTAATTTCTAATTACATGCATGCCTCGCCAGAAATGGTTACGAATAAAGTTGTTTCCTGCTGGGATCATGTTACTCTCTCCACCTAAATCATGTCCAAATCCGACTTAAGATCATGTCGAAAGCTCTTTTGACTACGTACGAGCGGCACCCACCAGCTTGCTTAATTTTATGCGGGAGTATTATCGAAGATCATATCATCTCTGTAGGAGTTCGTTCTTTTTTTCTTGCGTATTACACAGACCAAACTGATCCATAATACTACTGGATCGTTAGAATTTGAACACAGAGAGGTTGAGTCACATCCTTCATATTGCAATGTAATATAGATAAATTTCATCGGACTCCTATAAAGAAACTTTGCCTACTTCTAGAGGAGTAGGCAAAGTTAAGAAGTTTCGAGATGGCACGTTATGGAGTTGCAATTTTGGCATAGAGGAAGCACGGAGCACCTGGAGAGGATACATCCATTGGCAAGGTCGCGATCGGGAGGGAAATAACTGTAGGAAAAAGGAAGGATGCATCCCGGCACAAGGATGTGTTTCTCTGTTGGTCTCTTGCCGGCCGGTGCTATCGCTGGCATCGTGTGCATGCATGCATGCAACTCTCTCTCTCTCTCTCTCTCTCTCTCTCTCTCTCTCTCTCTCTCTCTCTCTCTCTCTCTATCTCTAGGAAAGAAGCAGGAAATAAGAAAAAGGTAGAGGCAGTCATGCACGCTGCTCTCCATGTATGCGTGCTGTGTTGGGAGAGATAAAAGAAAGGCAGCGTTAAGAGTGTCGATGATGTTGGCGGGCATGCGACTTCCCCAGGCTGACGCTATGCCGCTCCGCCGCTGACATCGCTTCGTGCATCCCCAACAGCCAGGCCGCGTATCCATCCCGTCATCCTGCAACGGTCCAAGTATGGGTGAACTTTGAAGCCACCCGGTGACTGGTCCACGCCAAGTATCTTCACCATATTCAGGAGTGCAACATGTACGAATATGATGCACGTTCCGTATTCCCTCTCACAACATGTACGCTCTTATAGAATATGCTGAACTAAAATGATTGTCCTAATTAGTGATAATACTTTAAGAACATAAGGAACAAGAGTATATAAATTGTTGTTAGTACTTGATGGGCTTCATCCATGATTTATGTCATTCATGGGATAACGTTGCTTTTGATGCTCTCTTAGATCTAGAGTAAACTCTCAATTTATTAGGGGTAGCAATATTATGTACTCCTTGTTCCAGGTTATTGGAATGACCTATAATACCAAACAGAGGGTGTATATAGTCTTTCTTATATTATTGTACTTTTTGAGACGATATAGTAAGAAAAACAAACAAAAAAGAAATAAGGAGAAAAATAATTTGAACTTGTTACTTACGGAGTATATAGTGAGTCATAGTGCTAGACGTATTTTTTAACTGATTTAGCTCTGCGTGTTGCGAGTGCATGTACTGCTCCACTAACTACAACGGCTTAATTTTTTATAGTAAAGCAGGAAGAGGATAAAATAAGGAAGGCTGCGTACGATGTGTTCCCATGTCCTTTTGCACTGCATGCGGACACCGCACAACCTTCTACAAGCACAATGAAAATCTTCTTTCTCCTGTAACGATGCAACTGTCGCTCGGATATTATATAGTACTATGTTGGCCACAAGATCAATGTGTTTCATGGTGCTACGGATAATCTTAAAAAGTGTGTTTATTTGAGCTGTAGTTTTTGAGGGGCTTTTAGAAAAATTAATTGGTGATTAAGTTGAAAAATTAGTTAATAAAATAGTAATTTTTGGTTTTTATAATATATATTTAGCTTCTCTACACAGCAAAAGTAAAAAAAAAAGCAGTTTTGGGTGAGCTTTTCTACTTTTAGTTTATTTCCTCGTAAGTTAGCTTTTTAACGTTTTAAAATCTAGTTTTTCAAAAGCTTGTTTATTTTAGTTTTTTAAGTTTTAGCTTTTCAGCTAGAAAAGTCTGAAAATCTAAAACAAATAGCGCGTATGAATGTTTCGTGTCAAAGTCTAGTACAATAGACGATTGATTTCAGTTCAGTAGAGTAGAAAACTGGTGGTGCGGTGTTTCTGCAGAATTTATGTACTCCTATAAAGGGCTTGGCAATTGAAAACCTTATAAAAGGCTGGGAAATTAATTCAAAACCTTAACGACGGATCAAAATTAACTTGCTGCTAAAACATAGAGCAGTATTATACTATTATCTGAACTACTCAAAATAAAGTCTTTGAATCCTTGCAATATTCTGCTAGTAGCTGCTTGTTCCTTCCTAATGGGAAGAACAGGAAGAGGAACAGTACAGTACTACAGTTGAACAAACTGTGCAAAGCCCAAGATCCGTTCCTAGTGCAGCCAATCCGGGTCCGGGAAGCAACTAGGCGATCCAATGTCAATGATGATCATAGTAGCGCGATGGGTGTCTCGGTTGGAGTAGACCAAACCAAATCGAACGGTTTGCCAAAATGACCTGGACAGGATTGGGGCCCACTCTTTCGCATGTCCATGATAATCTTAGTGGTCCATGTAAGCAAACTATATTCATCGTTTTTGTGATTAACTATCGAAACCTGGTTATCTCATTACCTGTGATATTCATCGTCTTGATCAGGGAGTACAATTTTGCGACCGTTTTCCCATGATTGGTGGTGCCAGCACTGTCGTTGTTCCCGGGTGACTGTAGAGCCCAACAGAACGCCACTGTTCTGGTCCAGCAAGAAGCCAAGAAATAGCGTTTGCCATCCTGGATGCTCGCCTGTTTGTGCAGCAGCAGTGACTACAGTAGAATTCCACCGATCCCCTCTGCCAGTTGCCAGTGGCAGATTGGTCGCCTGCAGCTTCATCAGAATTCTCAGCATCTTCTGCCGGCTCCCATCGCTCAAATGATGAGTACGTATGGACAACGAATGAAATGCGGCAGGGAAGGATAGAGTAACAATGCCGGTGCACAGATTGTGCCACACAAACTACGAGGGGAATATAAAGAGTATAAGCCATCAATCATCCTCTTCGATTGATTTTTTTGTTCGTACTTCATACTGAATATTCAGATTTTAGATTGTGCCACACAAACTACTTTTCATGGTTTACATCGATGCATCAAAACACAGGAACGCCAAGAGCATGGAATCAATCATAATCTGGAGTAATGTACTTATGTCGAATTTCATCATGAAGGAGGTGGATCCTTAATTGGCGTAGCTAAAAGCAGGTACTCCTGAAGACCAGCACTGGCTTGTTTGATCTGATTTCCGCAGGAGACTTTCGCTGGTTTTCACCTGGTATGGAAGCCTTGGTTGCACCACAAGATTTTGGTTCGGCTTGGTGTGCTCCCTGTCCTGTCCATTACCAAATAATCGCTACATCATGACTTCATTTTCTTTGTTGACACATTGTCAAGGAAAGCCCAGTCAGGATAAGGGCATTCGTAGCTCCAATCTGGACCGGTGTAACGAATACAGTGCAACCACAGTCCCTCCTCATCTCCATCGTAACTGCCAAAGGAACCAACATTACCAACAAGGCCTGAATAATACACAAGCTACCAGCCTGGCATAAAGCAATTATTCTAAAAAAAAGCATAGATTCTCTATTCCAACTTGTTATCAGCACCCCTAAATCTCATGTATTAACAAAAAAAAATTAAGCAACACAAAGCACTTACCCTACTGGAGCAAGATCTGGACAGTTTGTGCACATTGGATCAATATCAAATTCCGTGTTTGCCTCTGCATCTTCTTTGCCAATGTCAACAGCACTATTGTCCGGATCAGATGGTTTGGTTGCTTTATTGGCATTTGTTCCCTTTGTTGAACGTGGACAAAAGTTTCCAGAAAGATATAGCTCATCATTAGCTATTGGATAACCAGTGTGTTTGAGATGCACCCTTATCTACAATTTTATAAATCAGGAAATTAGACAAACAAAATGAAACCACAAACAAAATGCAGAATTATTTTTAAAAACATTATAAACCAGCCATACCGTAAGGAAATAATATGACTGAGGGTACCAGGAGGCTTTCCTATGGCTCCTGGTACCATGGATGTGTGCTATGATAGATTTATGAACTAAACAATAAAAGGTAACTTTCTGAAAGACTGGCATTCACAAAATCAGGGCAAAATTAAATTAGATACCTGGTGGGTTCGACCAGTCACAGGTTTGCACAATATGATACTGTGTGTTCCATCAGTGCAAATCCTTTGAAATCTGGTGAGCGCTTGTTTTCCAGCTGGGAATTTACCAGTGCTATCACTAACCTGCATTTCAGAAACTGCACTCACATATGCTGTTCATACTGGGAGGAAGAAAGGGAGAGGAAGCAACCCCTCTAACATAAATTTGTGCCAAAAAAAATGAACAAGAAGTTGCTTATAAACCTCCACAGAACTCCTTCCTTCCCTTGCATTGAAGTTTACATTAGCATCAACAGTTTGCTGAAAAAAAATTTGTTTAGATATATATTCATGATGCATTAGCATTCATGCATAATAAAACTATATATGTGAAATTCTTATAATACTGGTAGGGAACCACATATCTACTGCCTAGGTTGATAGGTACTGATTCTCAAAAGCAGAGTATAAACAAAAATACAGAAGGAAATTTTTTCTGTAGAATAATGACATAGCATATCGCCTAGATGAGCAGGAAGTACCTAGCGCCCAGCCAAGCTAAGTGGCTACCTTTCAGAACATGTCCAGGTTTTAACCATAAATAGTTCTAGCTGTATAAGCATGCCACAGAATACGATATGTACAAACAATAGGTAGATTCTAAATTAGAAATCTTTGTGAAACTCTAGGACATTTTCTCTCCACGTATGTAGATGTCTACATCCACAAAAATTTAAATGCTCAAGTGCAGGCCCATAATTTATGAGCTTGCTGCTTGGCTGTGAAGCTACAGCCTATTCAAAAATAATTTACTGGCCTGATATTCAGTCAGATCTAGACTCTAGAGACTTGATAAATCTTTTCAATGTAAGGGACTTTGGAATTTGAAGAAACTGTGAGATAACATGTGTTTATAGATGATAACATCAGAAAGCATTGTATGTTGGCAGAACATTAAAATAACTGAGTCAAATATGGAAACTTAACAAATCTTTTCTTGACCTGACTTTCAGTCAGATCTAGAAACTTTTGTTGTCTTTTCAATGTAAGGCAATACCTCGCCGTCAGGAAATACCCCAATAACCTTGGCCACATATTCCTTTTGCAGGATACCAGCTTCAATCTGCAATATCGCCATTCAAATGTAAAATGGATAAACTATGTCAACAAGCAAACTATAAGAAAAGTGCAGATGGACGGTAATGGATATAATCACATGGCAGAGGCATATGCACAAAATGAACAATATGACAAAAAGGTGAATGTACCATAGCATCAAGTTTCACCTGTTGTCTGAAACATTCAGCTTTTTTGGCATTTTTAGCAAAAATAAGGAGACCTGAAACCAATCGATCTAAGCGATGCACTGCTGTAGAAATGATAATGCTAGTTAAGGAACTCCAACGTCTAAATAAAGATCAGTTCAAAAAAATATAATGAAAAAAGGTCAAAATCATACAAACAAGACAAGTAAACAGATAAGTAGAGCAAAGGATACGAAAAAGAGGGGTTAACCCATGCTCAGCCTGCAGTATCCCAACTACAGTATTCTTACGGTATTGGCCACATGGATGAACCTACAAAATTGGAATCAATTGATTTTTGTAAAGAACACTGAATGACCTCAAATTAATATACAGCAATTAGTAATTGGGTTTTCATAGGGACTAAGCTTAGCTCAGTCGGCACGAATGGGAGACTATTTTCTTTATAAAATTATACCTAATTCCTCTTAGGTCCTCTCTTTTTTCATAGTTACTTATCAACCAAATTTCAAGTAACTACTTCTCAAACCAGATCCTGCATTTAATGACAATTCCACGAACATCACCTACAAAATTATTTTACTTTCATCTCGAATAACCATTTTGGGTAACTACATCACTTCATCATCTAATCATACAGAAATCTCTGTAAATCTAATATTTAAAGAGTATACACATCCCTATCAGATGGAACTTCGACGGTATTGTACCAATTAGTTACTACCATATATAGTTTGAGCTGGCTACAAAACCTAAAGTAGTTTTAGTTCAGGTGGCATCAGGAAGGACTTCATTTGGACTTAAACAGCTTAGAATATCATAAGATTATGTTATAATAAGACTGGATTGATATTTTTTACTATGAAAAGAACTGCACCAACCTAGGAGTAACTACGTGGGTTCTTTTTTCCTTTTATTTCAGTATGTCATGTATTCCACAACACCCCATGGCTGGCCTGGAATGAGGTGGTGGTGACTGTAAGGGGCCTGTTTTTCTTCTCTTAATATAATTATACACAGCTCTCCTATGTATTCAAGGAAAAAAAAGAGAAGAAATAGGAACCAAATTTCGCGCTGAATTGGACTCAAACATGGGCGGTCAGGGTGTACACTCGCAACCTTAATTAACCAATGCAGGTTCAGTTCCTATACCCTTTAATATAATATATATTTACGATATACTCCCTCCGTTCCCAATTACTTGTCATCCTAGAGTTCACAAGTTTTCCCCCATTTACTTGTCATTCTCGCTTCCCAATACACCTTTCTCTATTCCCAATACATCTCTATCTCTATCTCTCTCCTCGTTTTCAGCACATCCCACCTTTTTCACCATCCTTAATCTATGTGCCCACACCCAGAATAACAAGTAAAAAGGGACAGATGGAGTATCACATAGTATAGCAACTTTCAATCACACGAGAAAAGTAAACTCACTGGAACAGAAGCTGGCTTGCAAATAGTTACAATATCAATAATATTCTCAAGGATTGTGATATCACCAGCCAAGACAGGTGGTTCATGTCTGCAAGAGAAAACACCTTGAGAAGACGCCAATCCAAAGTTGTAAATGCAGATAGATGTGAATTATATTTTCTGAACCAGCAAACAGAAAGTTTGAATTTTGGCTTGCAAATAAAAGCACATGGATAATTAAACAAAGATGGGCGTGCAGTTAAGCATCATTTCTAACTCAATATTCAAGGTATCAATGCTGATTGTCACTAGGCTTGCTAATTATAACCACCACTTTAGACTACTCAAATAATCCCAAGAAGAAAAGATAAAAAGAGAGATGCTAACCAAAACATGTACTAGGCAGTTTTATGGTTGAGGGGTACAGTATGTGCAGTAATTATTTACCGTGCTTTTTTTATTGACCACTTGTTTTACACATCTATCTATGCGAATTAGAAGCTATCAAACATTTGTTCGGTGGGGACAATAGCTTCCAAGTTGGCAGAAATGACTCACCTATGCACGAAATGGCTTATCTTTTGTGTTGACTTTACAATATAATCTGCTTGAACCATTTGCTCATCCACCTGAAGCCTCCCGCACTTCACTGCACGAACCTAGCAATTCCATCTTTAATGTTAGGCGCAGCAATGAAAAACTGTCAGAGTAATATGAAAACAAGAGAGCTTCTCGAAGTAATGAATACAATATGACAAGAATTCAAAATGGTGGATCAAGAAATGGCAGGAAGTTCATTCTGTATATTTCTATATGTCCTTACATATATATCTAGTAACAGAAGACCAAAAATGATATAAGCATATATAAGTGAAAGGAAAGAAATGGAATGGCATAAAGTTCAGAAGAAATAATAGTGTCGTACATAGTATTCACGAGAGCGCCCCTTGAACTCATCAGTGAAGAGGTCAACAATGGTCTTTCCAGCCCATCTGTTCTTCACCTGAAGACCAAATGAAGATTGAAAGAAAAATTATGTAAAATACTTGGATCCATGGAGAAAGCAAAGCATCTCATGTCTTATCCCATCACAGGAACGTAAGAAAATCAAATTAAACCAGCATGACCTAAGAGGAACGTAAGAAAATCAAATTAAACAAGAATGGAGACAATCTTAAAGGCTTCACCGTTACACAGTTTTCGGTCCTATATAATTGGTAAAGCGTCTTGTTTGTAAGATAAAACCTTTGTGCTGAAACTTATAATTGCCATTATTCGACAAGGTAATCCAGAACTATAAGACCTGATGTACTCAACCTAAGAAATTCATACAAAAGTAACACTGAATCCTGGTCCATGCATCCTCACATGAGCACGCTAATCTGTCGGAAGCCAAGATAACAGAAGAGGGGGAACAAGACGAGGAGGTCGAAGGTTACATGGGATATGAACTCGAAGTAGTAAGGCCGCACGTATCGCCGACCTGCAGAGACAACCCATCTCAATCGTCAGCTGCTTAGGGAGGCTTTAGTCAGGGCTGGAAGAGTTTCAGAAAGCACATCGGGGAGAAGGGGAAGGAAGGGGAGGCCGCGTTGACCCACCGTTGCGAAATATGTAGTCGTGCGCCTCCGGCGGGTTCGCCGGCGTTTGCCACACGATTCCCGCCCCACCCGGCGGCGCCGACATCTCCGGCGAACGAGCGGCGGCGCCCCCGCTCAGCTTCGTGGTGGCTGGGGAACTCCGGTTCAGGCTTCCGTTTAGACCGTAAAAGTGATGTGGGCCTCATTCAGGTTAGTAAATAAAGGCCCATCCTAAAGTAAACCGGGCCGGGCTGGTGAAGCAACAGAGTTGCTTCCTATTCGTCAGCTTCGACAGCATTGGTGTGGAATTTCGTAGGAAAACGCGTTACAGTAGCAGCTTCTAAGAAAACTGTTGGCCAATCAAAGAAAGAAAGAAAAAAAAAAGAGAAACATAACAACAACTACAGGGAATCAGTGAAAACTGTGGGAGAAGATGAATTGTCTTGTGGAGATACTAGGTACTAGCTACGGAGTACGTATAAAAAACTTTGACACGTACGACTATAATCAGTCCAACGCTTGCACACGTACATACGTTTACTTCCTACTAGCCAGCAGCACGTACACACATACCGTTCCGTGTTGGATAAGGCATGGATACAAATTATCAGTATACAGAACTGAATGATTGAATGAAGGAAAGCGTCGTTTAACCTAGAGAGACCTCGACGGACAATTTTTTACGACCAGGTGAGCCCCAAAGTCCAAACCGGATAAGACCCTTCCCCTTCCTCCTCCTCCTCCTCCTCTGGGCCGCCGGGTGACGGATGAGGGATGGCATCATGTGGCCGCGTCGTCGTTGTCAGCAGTGGATTTCCCAGCACGGCCCTGGCCGCATAAGCCTCTCTCCGGAAGCCCACTGCATGCTGCCGTTCGATTGACGCGCGCATACGCACTCCCGGGAAGTCTACTCTGCGTCGCGTCCGGCCGTTCGTTCGCCAGCGTCTTCTCTCACTCTCTATCTGGAGAGGGGCAACCCGGCCCGGCCGTGTCCTCTCGCGCGCCTCCTGCGCCTGCGCCTATATTTGCTCTCGATCGCCTCCTGTCTTCTCCCCACGCACGCCTCAAAGGCTCTCTCTCCCGAGCTCTCGCTGGATCGCACGCTCTGCTGTTTGTTCCTTGATCATTAAAGTCGTCTTCTCTGATCGAGTCAGTCGATCGGGCTTCTTTCTTCTTGGCGCGCCACCGAACCACGCCGATGCCTCCCGCCGTCCTCCAGGAACCATGAGCAACGCCAGCAACAGCAAGAAGCACAGCCTCCTCGCGCCCAAGTCCACCATGGACATGTCTCGCCTGCACCAGGCCTACGACCGCGGCTAGCTAGCTAGCTCTCTCTATCTACCAGGCTTGCAGCGCAGCTTCAGTTCAAACAAAAGCCCAGCTTAATCAGTTCGCTTGTCAGCGTCTCTTGCGCGATCGCGGTGTGGTTTCTGAGGTACGTAGCAGCTAACCAGCGATGAAGGAAGGAGGCGAGAGGAAGATCAGCATCCTGGCCAAGACGCTCCAGCGGTGCCGGACCTCGCTGGCCGGTCACCACCGCCACCAGCACCACCGCAGGTCTTCGGCCGGCAACAAGCCGCCGCCGCAGCAGGCGTGCTGGGGCGTGCCGGCGGGGTGCTTCGCGGTGCTGGTAGGCCCGGACAAGGAGCGCTTCGTGGTGCGCGCGCGGTGCACCAGCCACCCGCTGTTCCGGGCGCTCCTCGACGAGGCCGAGACCGAGTACGGCTTCGCCGGCTGCGACGGCCCGCTCGAGCTGCCCTGCTCCGTCGAAGACTTCATGGAGGTCATGTGGGAGATGGAGCAGGGCGACCCCGCCGCGTCGCCGGGCTGCGGGCGCTTCGCGGCCGCTGGTGGTGGCAGGGGGCACCTCCACATGCACCAGGGGTACCAGATGATGAGCCCCGCGAGGACGTTCCTCGTCGCCGGCAGGTCGTGACCGTCACTTCGTCGCCGGTCGTGGCGATTAAAAGCTCTATACGCTCGATCAACCTGTCCTTGAAATCTCTTTGTAGTATAGACTTTGGACCGGGTGCATGCAGAAAGAAGATTGTTCGTTCACCTGCTTGTTGGCTTTGCTAGGGTTTTGACACCAACGTTTCTTTCAGTCTCTTTTTCGCCTGTGTATCAAACTATCAACTACTAGTTCCTTGTTCTATGTCCGGTACTCTTGTGTTCTATCCGTCATGTTCAGTCCTAAGTGGTACGAAAAATTATTGTATGTATATCAGTCTTCTGTATTTACTCCCCCGTTCTAAATTACCTCCCTTTTTAGGCTTGGAGCTCGGTGGTTCAATTAATTTCACAGAAATTGTTAGGATTCTCCGTTTTGAACATGACCCAAACCACCCAGAGCCTTAATGAATTGGACTGAAATCCCCTACCTTTATGCAGTTGAAGGCACGGTGGCCGACATGCGATCCCAATTTTCCTTCAACTGCACCAAAGGAGAGAGTTTGATCCGATGAACTACACTCATCATGTGCACGTAGACTTTTTTTTTGGAATCGCGCACGCAAACTCGAGTTGACTAAAAAAAGAAGCGGATTCATACGCCAATTCAAAATCACACAACTTGATCCTGCTTTGATGACCATGGCAGTTGACAACGGCAGGCAGGGAGATTTTCTGACATGCCACTTGCAGGCCTGTAGATGCTCCGAACCTGCCATCACGGTATCACCAACCCGAACGCAAGTTCTTGTCACAGCAACAAT
Organism: Zoysia pacifica; assembly: GCA_001602315.1. NCBI lineage: Eukaryota > Viridiplantae > Streptophyta > Magnoliopsida > Poales > Poaceae > Zoysia > Zoysia pacifica. Next base: position 21,842 of record BCLH01000645.1, read on the forward strand.
ACGATAAGAACACGTGACATAAGCGTTCTCGTCCGTTTTAAAGTTTCCACGAAATATGATATCACCGCCCGCGAACCCAAGGCAAGTTTGACAAAGTTTATTAAAATGGTGCAATAATTGCCGGTACCCACGGGACAAGGGAAGCAATTGGGACAAAACAAATGTCTTGGAGACAAGTTGCTGCTGAGGTTAGATTGCACGCCGACCTCAACAAATGAATGGCCAGCGTAACCTGCCGCTTGCATTCTCCCTGTGTAAAATAGTGACAACAAATCCAAACTAAGACAGCCGAACGGTAGCACTCGACGCGTGGGCTGCGGCTCACGTCACCAGAGGTTCGGCGTTTCATGCAACCGACAGCACAACTTGAATAATTTGGGCTGATAGATTTGAAAATGCAACAAGTGGCTGTGGCTTCATTAGAAGTCAAAGCCGGTACCTTTTACCATTATCTAAAAAAGATTTAAAAATGTAACTTCACTTGCAATGCAACTTTAATACATATTTAGAACACAACTAACTTTTTCAAGTCAACGAGTAGCAGTAACCTGAACCGCACTATACAGAAGAATAGAAGATTCAACAGAGGATGGATACGCCATATACACACCCTTTTTATGTGCACTCTTCGGAGCTCTAAAATGTGAGTTGCTGCTACAAGCTAGAGATCACCTTAGCTACACTACGACACCAAACTTGTTAACAGTGTCATCTGGCCTCAAGGATCCATTGCACGCAATCTTGTAAGAGCTCGAACTTCTGGCTGACCGCCACATTCAGGAAGACTCTCATTTTGCTGAGAAAATATGATGATTCTTCCTTGCACCGGAACGAGCCTCCGCAGGAGCACTGCTCAGACAAATGGGCGGCTTTCACTTGCCTGCAGCGGAGGCAGACTAAATCCTGCAAGTGGTACAACCTCTCTCGCTGACGGACCACCTGTAGAAGTGCGTTTTCCATCTGCTCACGATGGTATGGCTGCCCACACTGTGGCACCGCGCACCTCCACTCCTGACCTTGGAGCGTTGAATCACGGCAGAGATCAAGATCCCGGTAATCATTGCAATAGCTGCCAACATTATTTTATTTTTTTTGTCAGATTTGGTAACGCAAGGGTAAATGAATAAAGTTCTTATTCTATGCACTGAAGTGAGGTTGAAACTATCTACTGCCAAGAGTTGCGGTTTGAGTTTGAGCCAGTTAGCAGTAAGCACTAAGCAGCCTTTAGACCTGACAAATTATAATAAAATCAATTGACATAGAATAATTAACTAAGTTTCCAGTTTTCAAAATAAAAGGTTAACTTGTTGCACATTGCCAAAATCTATTTAGTTACCAGTGGTTTTCAGGTTATGGCCCTGTTTGGTACAGCTGGAACTTAATAAAAAAGCAGCTTATTTTTTCAGCCAGTGAAAAGCAGCTAAAAAAAAAGTTGATGTTTAGTTCATTCTGAAAAGCTGCTGAACTAATAAGCTCTTGGTATATCATAATGTAAAGACAGAACAAACCAACAATCTAGTTTGGAGGTACATTACCTGCAAATCACATTTGGGAGAGTGAATGATGCACATGGGTCTTGGAATTGTGCCTCTGGAGCAAACTCCTTTACACGAACCAACTTTAACAAGTTCTTCCTCATTCTCTTCAGAAGCATTAAAGATTGTGAGAGAAATAATACCGCAATTACAAATGTAAAGTCTAACATGGGTAAAAGGAAAGCATATTGACTAGTGTTTGAAAGAGGAGTTGAGCTTCATTGTCAGAATGCAAAACATGCCCATTTTCTACTGGTTTGTATCCAATCGAGACTGGACAATAGCATGGCATTCATTTACAAAGTTGCTGAAGCATTTAAGTTGCTCCAGTGAGAATCAATAACTATAAATTGAATGGTTCAAATAGGAGATTTACCAGGATATCATGCTGAACATTCTGATCAAGAGCAAGAACGGCACAAATATGCTTGATGAATTCTAATGCAGCATCTCCTCTATGTGTATGAGGGTCTGATTCTCTACTTGGTTCATCTGATTCAAACTTGCTTTTCCCTTTGAAATGGTGAAGTATATCACTTACAATTTTTAGAAGTTTGTCTGCAA
>BCLH01000645.1:31787-61773 GCA_001602315.1 Zoysia pacifica
TTAGAGTAACCAAAGAATAGGATTTCAAGAAGGGCATGGCTATATCTGACTAATGCACCCTTATGTCACTTAGTTTATGATACATTACACATTAATCAATACCTTTTCATCTGAATATAAAGACTCATTCTATTTGTTCACTGATCCCTACTATTAAAGAAGGATGGTTTAAGACAAATAAATCTAAAAATGCAGTGAGCGACAAATTAGATAGGAGCATTTATCTAGCGTTTCTTTCTTAATAAGCATGAAACAAATGTACCTAATAAAGATAATGTTGGACTGACGCAGACAATGAACATATACCTGAAAAACTTTGATGAGCTTCAGCTCACCTCTACGCTTGATCTCAAAACCTTTAAGTTCTGCCAAGGTCCCATCTTCATTGAAGACTGCATACCTCTTTTTAATCAGAATCCCTTCCTCTTTAGAGGCAGGTAGGATCATGGCCTATTATGTTAGCACGTATTGTAAGGTTTACAAAAAGATAGATCAGCTCTTAGGATTAGTAAACAATTGAATCAATAAGCACAGAAATATAACAGAAAGTCTAGTATTGTTTTGACATTACTCACCTTGTATGGTCCATCTACCTCAAATTCAATGGAACACTCACTGTGTGTCGTATACATCTTGTTTACTGGATTTTTCAAAGTCTAGTAGGAACAAGCAAAACAATCGTGAAATTAATAACCTTATGATTGTCATGAAGAATATTAAACTCAATTTGAAGAGGCATGCATTTCTTACTTGATATTGATCGTTAGTGTTGTTCCTCGCAACATCAACATTAAGCATCACACAGGGATAAGATATTGTGAGCTTTTTTCCAGCTCTGAAATATCACAAGTGTATGATTGAAAGCTGAGTATAAATAAATGCTTATAATGAGATATTCCATTCTCCATAAATTGATAGATGGATCACAGGAGAATAATAGAGATGCAGCAGTTCTATTTTACTGCACCTAGTCCAAAAAAAGTAACTAATTTATATGGAGTCAGCACTGACCGCTCGCTAAATACTTTTCTATATTTTGACTGAGAACATAAAATAACACAAATATGTTCACAAAAAGGAACAATTGATAGCATCACACTTTTGCCAATTTTAATAAGTTCACAAGAGAAGGGGAACCCTGGCACAGCAGTAAAGCTGTTGCCTTGTGACACAGCCTCTTGCAAAAAAGCAGGGAAAGGCTGCGTACAAAAGAACCAAAGTGGTCGGACCCTTCCTCAGACCCTATGCAAGCATGAGCTACGTGCACCAGGCTGCCCTTTTTAATGAGGCCACGAGAATAAGCAGCCAATGTGGTATCAAATATGCATTGTAAAAAAATGGCTAGTTTAGGAAAAAGTATCAATAATTGATCAGACCCCCTTTTTCCCCTTGAAATCAGCAAGACATGCCTACCATTATATTAAGACAGAAAACAGGTCCAACGAAGCAAAGCCGAATAAAAAAAACAAAGCAAAAAGAAAAAAGAAAAACAGGGCCACCTGCCACCAGCAAAAAACAGCAAAAGGCCAAGCAAGTCACTCGGGACAACTGGTGACGATGAGACACTATATTAGGAGCATAAATGATCAGCTCTGAGGTACAAATCCTTCTACTGGAATTCTGTTGATTTTACATTTGTAACTTCTGATAATCTTGATGCTTCTAATCCATAAACAAAACACAAAAAGTGGCAGTTTTAATTCACACAGTTTGAACTGCAAGTGCTAAAAAAATTCATGCAAAGCAATGCGCTCAACGAAAAAATCACTTCAACATAAATATTTCAGAAAGAATAAACAGTCTTGAATTACTGACAGCAGCTATAGAAAATTTTCATAATATTAAATAACACAAATTGTTTGGAAATTAATTTTGTACGGCCAAGTATACTCACGTTGTCTTAAAAGTAAAGTTCTCAGGAAAAGAACAAGGCAAAACACACCAAATGCCATCTGTATCCAGTTCCAGTGGCCTTCCAATTTTTTCTACAAGTAGTCGCGCATTTTGGATAATTTTTGCCCCAGTATATGTTACAACACCAGCCATTTCCATAGAGTACCATCTTGCACCCCTAAATCAGATGTTAAATAACTTATCATATTAGACAAAGAAAAATGAACACAGACTAACTGTTTAAATTCCACGTACTTTCGCATGACATATCCATAGAAAGAATTCAATATGCACTTGTGCGCAAGCTGCAATGAATCATACAAAACAACCATGTCCTGCGAAAGGAACATGGGAAGGAAAAGAAAAGTTAGAATGCTTGAATCAAGCAACAAGGCTGCACAGCATTTAGTGCATCATCAAACCTGCGCTTCCTGAATTTTTATAGAATTTCCGCTGGATTTTGCTTCTGCTAATTTTCCTTTCCATGTTTTGTTAAGACCTTTGTATTCATACCTTCTATCACGAAAGCTGGAATAATCAAATGTAACAGGAGATTTTAGAGGATGCCCATCAAAAGGATTAGTAGACAATACTTTTCTTCAGAAAAACAACACTGGTAGTTTATTACTACTCCACAAGAAACTACTCCCTCTGTCCCAATTTACTTGTCATTCTACACTTCTCAATTTTTCCCAAATTACCTGTCATTATCAGTTCCCAATGCAGCTTTCTCTCTTCCCAATACATCTCTCTCTACTTGTTTTCTGTACACATCTTTTTTTGACTCTCCTTAACTCTCACGCCCAGAGCCCTTGAGTGACAAGTAAATTGGGACGGAGGCAGTACCATGGAAGGTAGACTGACGACCATATTACATCTATGCCAATTAAATTAAAGAGGGAAAGGGATATAGTAAGCATTATACTGACCTTCGAACAGTGTCCACGTAGAAAGAATTTTCACGCATGCATATTCCAGCTTCTCTGACTTCTGTAATTGGTTTATCAACTACTCTTTTATGCGCCTGCATTTTGACACAAGTACAATCATGGAAAGCTAGCCAAAAAAAGGAAAAATTATCTACTCCTATAATTTAGAAAATTGTACCTTTTGACAGTACTTTTTCAAACGATCCTTCAGTTTTAGCAAATGTTCTGGTTTTGAGAGGTCAAGAAAAGGCTTTGATGATATTATGCCACCAGATTGAATGAGCTCTGACTCAATCTGCCTCTTTATGTGATAATAATCACTACAAGAATAATATTAGGTCATATCAGAAAATTCACCATTTTTTGTTTATTCACCAAATTTCAGAGTACATAAAATTGCAATACACACTTCTTTTTGGCCATGTAGGTCTCTCCTCGCCAGACCCATTCAAGCTTTCTGAGACAATTCTTTGCAGGGCGGTTGAAATCACACGCTGTGCAATCCACATCTGTAACTATAGAGGGAGGCTGCAGCAAACAAAAAAAAACCACAAGATCGTTATAATCAATGTCAAGACCTATAATAATACAACTTAGAAAGAAAGTGGATGCATCTGCAAGAAATGAAATTGTTCATGGAATGCGACTGACTCGGAGGCCTTGGTTGTCACTATAGCATTGTCATGAATTTACATTAATACTTACACACACATGGTATGTCTGTTATGAATATACTGCATGTCTTTTAGTAGAAGCTTAAGCATTGGTGGATTGATTAGTGTGTAAAACTAGGTCCGACTATTGAAGCTGAAAGTATATTGAGTGCAAGGCCCATCTAAGCTCATTTTTATATCAAAAAAAAATCGAGCAAGGCTGACTCGTTATTTGACATGTGCTTGTGCCATTGGAACTTGTGTACTTAAGTGCCCTTGCCTGGCTTGCACTCTGATACCACCACACCACACCATGTCTATGCACATCATATATATGAATTGTTTTCCTACCCTCCAAAACAACTAAGTGAAATCGGTTAGTGCATGAAAAAATCCATAGCATCTTAATGAGATTTTGGCAGTTGCAGGAGTCAAAATAACCCTCCTTTCTTTGTGTTTTGTGTATCCCAGAATGATGCTTCAGCCAAATAGTGCTCAATGATCTGATATCAACTGGATGATCATTTCAAATTGCTATAGACAGAAATGCCAGCAAAGCTAAGATGTGTATCTCCCAGACCAATCCCTTTTAACTTTTCATACGACCACACATTTTATAAATTGCTTACTCAAGTAAAAGGGTGAACAGTGAGGTTATCAAGAAAGTACTGAACATACAATTAATGTACAAGGGCATACCTGAAGCCTATTTGTCAAAATGATATTTGGATACATTGCAGCAACATCCAGATGATATATAAGAGGGCGTTCTTCACGAACTGGATTGTCTCGCAATGAAACAAGCTATGAATTCAAAACAACAGCAACAGTCAACAAAGGGTTGGTGCTTAAAACATGCAAACAATAATGGATAGAGGACTAAATGTTTCAAAAATTATAAGGTCATGGTACATAGATATCTTATTGTTCAAAGCACAATGAGTTAGATGCCAGCAAAAAATGGTCACAGATTCAGAAAATGTGTGTTATTTTTTCTTGATGCAACTACAGTACCAATAGTTTACTTTGAAATGTAGTAGAATAAACTTTGGAATGACAGATGGATTTCTATTACCTTTTCCTTTATGGCATCCTTGACTTCATCATAATTTATAACTGAATCAACATCCAATTTTCCTTCTACAGCGATGGCATATTGCAGGTCACGATCAAGATTTCCAATCAGTTGCTGAAAGATAAATATGCATTGTTAATATAATGAGGGTACCACTAAAATCCTGTGTGGAAGTGAATCATACTGCAACAAAGTAATAAACTAAGTCGCTAATCCAGCTCTACAGATACAATAACTCTTAGTTTACCTCATATGCTGACGGATCGAGCTGAAACTTTGTGGGAAGATCAGATCTAAACACCCCAGTTTCAAGACACTCAACATGTCCTCCAATGTAGGTTTCACTTTCTAAAAGGCGGTTATTGTAGAACTTCTCCAGATCAGCTTGGTGCTTGTTAGGACAAATGATATGAGCCTTGAATGCCTATATATTACAAGAAACTAAATTCAGAAACCATGTGAACAATAAGTAGAAAAAAAATATGGTATTCAGAGGGAACTTGAACTTCAAGCATTTGACGTTGATTCAAATTATAGGCTGAACAAGTGGGAAAAGGGACTCTTTTCAAAAAGTTTGAAAAGAAAATATATGCATTCACCACTTCACATTTGGTTGAGGCTTTATATAATACATAAATAGGACCAAAGTAAGTAAAAAGATAAAGAAAAAGTCATAAAACATGTGTAGCTTCAGCAAGTACACCATCAAACTGTACACAGACATTTCAGCAAGTACACCAGCGCCACCTCCCCCTCTCTCACTCGCTTCCTCCTGCCGCAGGCCCACAGCCAGACAGTGCCGCCTAGGCGACACCTTAAAAACCAAGTTCCCATCGCATGCACACTGCCATGATGGACAGTGAGGGGAGGCACTAAAGGTGGCCGCTGGTACTAGGGCCCTGTTTGTTTCCGCTTATAAGCTTACCGGTGAAAAAAACGCGAAAACCACTCAAATGCTTTGCTTATTATCATTTGAGCCTGATTTTCTAGTAAGCTGCTTCACAGATTTGAACTACATGAACCGAAAAGCGAGAATCAACAAAATCTTCATGGTGGGAATAATCAGATTTTCTGGTATTCGTCCCATCAGCAGAAACAATTAGAGCCTAGGACTTATTGGAGATGGCATAACAAATTTGAATGCCAGACCTGTGTACCCACAGCCCCTGTTATGTCATAGAGCACAATTGAGGACAAGCATCAGCGGTTCCCAGTGACAGAGACAGAAGACTGTGTTACATCTAGGAGAGGTAGGATGCAGGATGGTTCACCTGCACTTGCAGAAGAATGCATCTATTAGCCAAGGCTCACCACCATCTACTTTGTCCCCCCAACCCTAGATCCATCTGTTAATGGTATCACAACCCTAGAGCCTTCACAATTTTGTTTGTCCCCCAACTCTGTATATCTGTTAAGGGTATCAATACAATCCATCTCCCTAACACCATTGATCTCTTAATGCCCATCCCAAATGGAGCCCCAGTGAAAAATTGTACGCGAGGCGAGGTGCAAGCATGCCCGGCATTGGGAGCCTGATTAGGAAGTAGGTGGAAGACACAGAGCAACGGCAAGCAAGCAAGCTTAGCTTAGGCCCATGGCAGAATGAGGCAGCTCTGCTATAATGCTATTCCGCACTTGTGGGGCACATTCACATAGCAATTTGCAAAGGCTAGCAAACAGAGTTGTGAACTGATATACAAGATTCTCCTATCTGGTTATTTTTGCAATTTTTTGACTGATTTCACAGTTATGTAGGTGTGATTTGGTTCTTTCATCCTACATTCATTAATTTGTGAGAAAAGAACATTACTTATTTAGCAAGCCAAGCATTACTCAATGCAAGAATTTGATTTTTGTGGTCATGTTCAAACAAACGCTTGCTAACTACTCATTTTACAGTCATGCTCAACTGAAAACTTGAAAGTAGCCTACAATTCGCACCATCTAGGTGCAGATTACCTAATATGTTCTTAACTAATGGCTGGGGTGTCGTTGCAAATATTTATTTTCTATGGACTTTTGAGGTAGTTAAGAAATGAAATATATAGAGGCAAGAGAAATATCAGAATTGAGAACAAGGTTTATTAATTTTCTTCAAACAAAACAACAAAATTATTGCTTCCGTGGCAACAAACAAGTAATCTGCTATTCACTTCAAAACAAATATGGTATTAGAACAGGGCAGTCACCTGGACCATTAGTAGCATTTCACAAAGTGTCCCGCTTCCTTTCCGCAATACCTCATCAGGGCACATAGGTATTATAGTTGCAAGAGAAAAGATAAATGGATGGACATAAGTCATGTACAGATAGTATGTTGCAACAGCATCTGATACAGAATAAGAAGCCATTGTCTGAAAAGGAAACAATGGAGAGGAAACGTAAGTACAAAGGGAATACTTTAAAACATGACAACTACACACAGTGACACAGATTAATTATACCTGAGGCTGCTCCATTGCAAAGCGAACCATATCTTCTGGATTAACCTCCAAAGGATTGTAACCTAGCTTAGCTTTTGTAACAGCCTGAAATATAAAGATGTAAGACAAATCATTAAAAAGATAGCATCAATAATGGAAAGAAAAACATTGGAGCTGTCATACAATTAGAAAATCAAATGACTAGTACTAGTGTTACTAGATTAGCAACTATAAAATGATAATATAACTATTATTTACACATGCTACTAAACTTTTATCTTATTTTAAAAAATAATAGTTTTGGTAGGGCATCTACTACTGAAACAAAGCAAACACTTAAAACTGCCTAGTTTAAAACTATTTAGTGTGTCTTTTATATTAGTAAGTAATGCATCACCTTCAGACCATGGCTTCCCTGTGGAAGGTAACTGTCTCTCTTCACCCAAGCAAAACAGTCAAGATGGCAAGAAAATTTAGCCCGACACTCCCCCTGATTATTGTCACATTGGAAACCAATCTCCTGTAGCAAGAAAGAGATAAAATATGAAAAAAAATATCTTAGATTATATTGAACATGAACAAATGTAAAAATGAAAGATAATTCACATTGAATGAGTAATGAAAAGAAACAAGGGCGACAATAAACTGCAATCCAGTTTTGTTTCTTTATCCCTTCAGCTGCTGATAACTCTTATATTATTTTATTTCCACAACATCTGATTACAAAATTTGCCATGCCTAACAGAAGGGCTCATGTCGATTTTCCTTTCCTTGAGGTACCATGTTTATCTGATTAAACCCCCCACCCACCCACCCACACACACACACACACTACTTTCCCATCAGTTCAAGCCACTAAATATTTGAAAACTGGATTCCTTCATCCGCTGACACACCAAGGAACCACACAACTTGATTTGGAAACAACCACATGCCTACATAATCTATTACAAAAGGTCCACCAGGTCACCTCCAAAATGATTCCCATATAATTGTACAATGTCAAGCAAAGCCTTAATGGAAAAGATATCAACTACATACCTCGCTCATTTTTATGCCATGGTGAGCAGCCCTCTTCTCCAAAAATGGCCAGTCAAAAAAGTCACCGTTGTATGTAACATAAATACCAGGCTTAACTTCTTGCATATGAGCAAACCAAGCTTTAAGTAGATCCAACTATGCACCCAAAAAAGAACGAGTTAGCAAAATTGCTAGGCTGCATAAATTCATATTCTGCTACACAGAATAAGTGAAATTCATACCTCAGTTGGAACATTCTTAACCTTAAAATAACCCTCGAATTCTGGTTTAGGTGTGTACTCCAGATCTTCAATATCTTCCCCTACACACTACACAGAACAGAAAATAACAATAATGTGACTTTTCACTTTGTCTGAGGAATATCTGCATCTTGTAATTTTAAACACAATCAAGAAAGCTGGATTAAGCCAACATGATTTTTGAACTGTTGCTTTATGAATGATCTTTAAGTGTGTATCTATCGAGCACTATACAATGTAAATGCTTTTCCAAAATTCTTTTAACATATAAATCACATTTTCAAAAGAAAACTGATAAAATAAAAAAAATTGCATGTTTATTTGCTTCATAAATAGAGCATTTGAAGGAGTTACATACAAGGCTATGCATCATGCCCAGGAAAATATGGAAAAAAAAAACAAAAAGAGCTAAGTAACCACAAAGTTAAGTGATAAACAAGTATTGTGCAGAAAGGTGAAAATCAAACCTCTCTATTGATTATTAGGTACCCTTGTCCATCAATCATGTATGAAATCATCATTACAGTGTCGTATTCAGCATCTGGAAACTTCAGAGGCAGCTTTGTGGTCTCAATATCAAATGCACATACATGAACTTCAGCACGCTGAAGTAGATCTTCCCTTCTCTGGAGCAAAACATCAGAACCAGATACACTAACATCGTACCACTGTCCAGACCTCACATCTGCGAATAAATTCAGTTTTGGAGCGGCAAAATCATGAGTGGCAAACTCAATAATGAGAATATCAGAATTTGAAGGTATAGAGCTCACCAATGTCAATAGCAAAACGAACATGATATGGAACATCATATTCACGCAAATCAATGATGCAATTTATGTAATCTTGTGTCCTTTCTATCCTATCAAAATCAAAAGAGAACAATATCAAAGTTAAGCACAAAAATGGATAAGATGGTAGAATCTAGTACACATAACTAAGAAAAAAGGATATAGAAGAGTGATTTTGCACAGAATCATAAGTGGCTTAGCTCACAACAACTAATTTGTATGGTATTAATGTACAGGCACCTTTTTACACCATGAATTGTTTCAAATGCCTCTGCAGCATCCCGCTCTTCTTCATTTTTTTCGACAACATGTAACAGGTCATTCCTTACACGCATCAATTGCTGAACCGTATCAAACTGAAGCTTCAAATATTTTCTCTTCAACCCAGAAAGGTGATTTTTCTGCAACATAGAGTAAATATTACAACTATTCTAAGATGGCAGGAAAAGACAAATGAATAAGAATATTATCATATTTCATATTCATATCATATTAAACAGTAATAACTAATAAGTATAACAAGAATTCGCAATGAAATGAACAATTGAAGCAACTCAGGTTCAGCTAATATCCAGACTACCTCTTCTACTATACGACTAACTAAAAGGAAAAAGTTTGAATACTGGAGAATCAAGACTTCAGTAATACAAATTTGAGAAAATTCCTTCTATGACCCAAAAATTTTCACCAGTTCTTAGGACCAAATTTCGTTTTTCATTCCTTTTATGGCCTTTCCGTCAATTCAACCTCTTAACGGTGTGAAGTGAGGGTTGAAATTTCTATTTTACCCCTAGTGCAATTCTCAATAATATTCTTGTAATGACTTGAAAAAATATTTTACAGATTCTAACAGCCCCGACCAATTTTATACACATCTTATTTCACACTCCAGAATATGTCAATATTTTTTCACAAATACCATTTTCTTTCAGAAGTGACTAATTTCAGTAAATAATCACATCTTATAACAATAAGAAGGAAATAATTAGCAAGCAACAATCTTTGCTAGAATTTGCACTCCAGAATATGTCAATCTTTTTTCGCAAATGGAATTTTTTTCACAAATGATTAATTTCAGCAGCAGCGGCACCCTGAGCCGCTCCTCCCTGGCCGGCGCCTCCCTGGGCTGCGCCCCCATGGCCGGTGCCCTTGGCCGCGCCTTCCTGGGCCGCGCCCCATGGCCAGCTCCCTTGGCCGCGCCTCCCTAGGCCACGCTCACATGGCCGGCTCCATTGGCCGCGCCCCATGGCCGGTTACCTAACCGGCGCCAAATCTGCCCTCCTGCACGCCGCCCCCGGCCGAAATCACAGTTGACGGCGAGCAGTGACGCCTCGCCGTGGGAGACCGGTCACGGCAAGCAGCCACTTTCTTGCGGGGAGAGCGCCTAGGAGAGGCACCGGCGGCAACCCCCTCCTCCATGCCGCCCTTTCAAACAGAATATTGAATTGAACATGCAAAGCAGGGCACATACTAGATCTAGATCCTCTTTCTCTATGATTTCTACATCAGAAATTTCCCCTTCGTAACGTCGCCTAAGGTATGCCTCAACTTCCAGCTCCATCTTGTCCTGCAATATTTATATTCGAAAAAAAAAACAGAATACCAGGACAGAAAAACAGCATCAGAAAGAAGTTCAGGTTTTGTATGATCCAATTCTATGATTGAGTAAAATAAAAGCATCACTCAGGACCCCTAAAGCTCAAGCTCACCTTAGTTGCAGCATAAAAGTATGGCCGAAACTTGTATTTCACTTTGAATGTAGAACCATCCTGCAGGACCCATATAAACTTAACACATGACAATTGAACAAAGTTTGAATTTCTTGATCTTAATCACAAAGTTTACCTGCGATACAAAGTACAGGTCTACACAGCTGTAGATTTTTCCAGTGTCCTCGTCTTCCCATGATGACTGCAGGTGTTATTGATGTCAAATAGTAATGGCAAGATTAGCAGTTGACCTTGGACTGGGATTCTTCGAGTAGGTCACAAAAACACTTCTTATGAAACGTCCACATTATGGTTGGAGCTAGACTTCAACTTTTCTAATTCAGCTAGATCCATAATTTGAATAATTATCCAAGCTCTACTAGAAATGGGCCCAACATAAGTACTTGTTTCAAAGTACCTTCTCTGCTGTAGTATCTAAAATAATTAGCAGAGCTAGAGCGACAGGAAGCTCAAACTAACCATACAACTGTATGATTTCCAGTTACCGAATTCCCCAGTGCCTCGCTGCTTGAGGTACACTAACCAAAAAGTTAAAAAAAATTTGCGACATCTCTTGCTAACCAGCATGTTTTACTGACTTTCTGGCCCATTCCTCAAGCAGTTCCACCTAGTTCCTATTGAGTTTACAACATTACACGGTTCCACTACTGATTTCCTAGAAAATAGCCTACATTCGTCCCTACAGTTGGATCAGAAGCTGCAGCAAGGCACAGGAAGAGCAGAATCAAACTCACAGGCGAGAAGGTGAGGAGCCAGCCGAGGCGGCGCTCGCCGTCGCTGTAGGGCGCGAAGCCGAGGCGGCTCTCGAGAAGCTCCTCCTTCCCAAGCCGCAGCCGCTGCTCCTTCGCCGCCGCCGACCCATTCCTCCGCCACCCGCCGGCGCCACCTCCGCCTCCTCCTCCGCCCGACGGCCGCCGCCGTCTACCGTCCCCGCCGCCCATCCTCACCCGTGCAGTGTGCCAGTTGGTGCGGCAACGCGGGAAGGAGGAATGTCGCTAGCCGCCCGCTTGGCTGCCGTTGCGCGGGAGAAAACAGTTAAGGTGAGGAACCCTAGATTTGGGTCTTACGGATCGGGGGAACGAGCGCCAAACTTGATGGCGGCGAGGCGGTTTCCCGCGCGCTGTCAAGCTTTCGTTGTGGGTGGCCTCCCCTTTTGATGGCGCCGGGCGGAACCGCGGCAGGCAGGTAAACAGCCGGCCGTAGCCCACCCAACCAGGCCGTAATTTGCTGGAACATTAAGCCCAACAGCCCAACCGGGGGGCAGGCGTCGCTATAGCAGGCTTTAAGCCTATCTGTAACCCTTGTAGCAGGTCAGGTGTTCAAGGCATTTTCGTAGTACCATGTCAGCAGTCCAACGGGGCACGTGACTTCATGAAAAAATGTGAATCGCAAAAGCGTCCTCTATCTCCTTCGGGTTTAGATTGTTAGAATGCATAGAAGAATGACACTTGGAGAGACAGATATACGCTTGTAGAATGCGTTATTTCGAGGAGAAATCTAACAACACTTACGTTCCAGAAATCCAATATTTACTCTGTGCCACGCAAACACACTATTACAATTTGTATTGTGACCATTAAACACTTTTGTTGGCGTTCAGAATTTGTTTCTGATGTGTGGTAGACATGAAGATACACTCATATTCGTACTGTAGAATCTTTTTTTAAAATTGTTGTCACTGTTGACTTTTAAAATTATATTTAGTCTTTCATCTTATTTAAAAAATATGATGAATATTATAAATTTTATTATATTTTGCTTTATCATTAAAGTTAATTGAATCATGACTTATAATTTTACATATTTGAATTAATTTCATTTACATAACGCGAATAGTAAAAGATAATGCCAGAAGTCAACGTCGACAATAATATGTAGAAATGGATGGAGTAAATTGATACCAAATTTCAATGTATTTCAGTGGAACACTTTTTCTTTGTCATGGTACATAAAGTTCAGAGAACATAAATTTATTATAGTGTTTGAATTAAAATAGTAAAACTTAATTAGAAACTGATCAAGGAAGGCTTTAGAACACAAATTAATTATCCAGTTGCTGTAGGTACAGGCGCCGAGTGCGCCATGCATGGTGTACTAGTAATAGTACTGCTTGTTGGTGAATCTGCAGTTTTTCCGGACCTCCAAATTCTTGCCTTGTGCGGGCAGGGAGCTGAGCTTGGCCATGGCTTCCGCGAAGTCCTTGTTCCACTCCTCCGGTTTGTCCCTGTACTCCTCCAGTTTACCCGCAGCCTCGCCGTCCGTGCGCAGCACCCAGTCGGACTTGAAGAGCACCTTGTTCTCGAGGTTGTTGTGGTAGTAGCTGTTGTCCAGGACCTGCTTGGTCGGGCTCACCCCCAAGGCAACGGGGTCGTACTCCGCTCGCTTCTGGAACGCCTGGGTCTCGTCGCGGACGTTGTTGGGCACGGTCGGGTCCCGCCCCTGCTGGAGCAGCGCCGGCGGGGTGGTCTCGTTGAGCGCCTTTTGGTAGCTGGGGTCGATCGGCGTGGCGTCGGGGCCGGAGCCCAGCCGGTCCGCGTACGACGAGAGGTGCGCGACGCCGATGGAGTGCGCGCCGGACAGCACGACCAGCTCCTCGACGCTGAACTTCCGGAACCCCGCGCGGAAGTTCGCCTTGAGCTGGTCGAAGTCGAAGCGGGACGTCGGGAGAGCCGCGTCCGCCTCCCTCGCGGACGAGCGGACGCCGTCCAGCAGGCCGCGGGTTATCGGGTAGCTGATCTTCCCGCCGCTGAGGATGGCCGCCGCGTCGCGCCCCGCGAGGACCAGGACGTCCGCGCACGAGACGTTGTCGTTGCGGACCTTGTCCTTGATCGTGTCGATCAGGTCGAAGCCGTCGAGCCCGATGTTGTTGACGGCTTTCTTCTCGGTGTTGGTCCCGTCGGCCGGCGTCTTGTCCAGGAGCACGGACCCGTCGCATCCCTGTGGGCGCATGATCGCGTTAATACAATACAAATTCGTGGCAAAGGAAACAACGCAGGAAGCAAATGAGCCGTCGCTCGTGTGCAGCACGCTTACGTACATTCACCCAGCAGTCGTGGAACACCAGCCGGACGAGGGCGGCGCCGATGCCGCGGTTCTTCGCGATGGCCTTCTGCACCTCCTTCCGCACCTTGTCCTCCACTTTGTCGTCGTAGTAGCCACGGCCGGCGACCGACTGTCCGGCAAGGACCAGCACGAGAAGCACGACGGCGGTGGCGCTGACGAGCTTCGCCATGGTGCTACCTCTTCTTTGTAGTAGCTTGGTTGCTGCGGTCGTGTTGTGTGCTGGGAAGCTCACCACCAAGGGCTATTTATACACTGCCGCATCCGACGTGGTATAACAATCATGGAGATGATGGGTGGCCTTGATTAAACGCGGACGGTGCACGCGACAAGCTACAACGGTAGGTTGGTGGGAGTACGTTGCTTGCCATCCATGCATGCATGCACGAGTTGACTTCGCCGGATAAAACTGACAGATCCTTGTATCGAGCAGAGAAACGTGCAGGCCAATCATGCGCGACGCCGGCGCGTAATCGCATAATCGACCGGAGCATGTCGAGCATCATCCGAGCACCAGCTCACGATCGATAATTAACCGTATCTGCTGGCCCGCGAGTTTCGCGCGCAAAATAATCTTTTTAATTTAGCGTAATTTCTTTGCGCCCAGGGTGGCAGGAACTTTCCTCACCAAGCGTATTCTAACAGTTCCTCTTGTCGGTCTCATTTGTGCATCTTCATGATTGGTTCTCCCTCTCTTATTTTTTTTAATTGATTATGTAGTCTCCTTAAAAATCTTACAAGATCAAACATTCGTATCCTGTATCCGTTTTGGGATTCTATTCGGGGAATTATACGCTGGATGCATGTGCAACCGACTAGCTAGGTTGGTTGCGATACATGAGTTGGGCCGGCTGATTAATTACGTGCGCTCCTGTTTTAACAAGGTTGCTAAACAGCTAATTAACGGAGGGCATGGTAAAGGCAAATAAAATAAATGAGTGAAATCGACACGAATCAATTTGCGTTATCACAAGAAAGTGAGCTTCAATTGGCGCGTAGATGAGGTTTTGTTAACCCGATCGAATATTTACGATCGAAAGACTTTTTTATTTACTATGCATGAACTCGCATTTTCAGATAATATATCAATCGATAAAGATGAATTTGAGATTTTGTGGGCAGGTGCTACGTGATATCAATATCACACCCGCATATAGAAAACTACTCCAATTTGAGACATTAAGTATTTGTCGCTGTTTTCATATGTAGTAATTTCTGTGCCGGCTCTTAGGCGAGACAGTGCAGACGAATGGCGTGCGATTAAAGTTACTACTCCCTCCGTTCAGTCGTTCCAGCTTTAGATACAAGAAAATGAGAAGGAAAAAAATAAATATAGAGATTTATTAGAAAGAGAGAAAGTGTATTAAAAAAAAAGAAAAATATATTAAAAAGTGAAAATGAGAAGAACAAATTTTAAATGTTAAAATGAATTATATTTGTTAATGAAGGGAGTCAATGAATTATATTACGCTAAATTTTAAATGTTGATACTTCTCCATATCGGTTCAGGCAAGCTGCCTAGTGCCTGGCAAGGAGCCAACGACTTATGCCGGCCGGCGACGGCAGACATACTAGATTTAAAAAATGGGAGGGAGTGCTGTATTTACCTTGCTACTAGCCGTCTCGTTGTCCAACAGCTTTAGCAGGCGTTCAATCGTGTCAACACTTGCACTCCTCCAACTCGTTTGTTTGACTTGCCAACCCATCGCCGCTCAGAAGACAAAAGAAGATAAAGGAGTGGTGCGCGCCAACTCGATCGCTTGCATGCCAAGATCGTTCCTGTTTTGGCGGCAAGCTTTTTGAAAACTTGCCGGTAATTAGGATAAAAACACGCACATACGGACATATCGAGCCCTGATCGACGTCCGCCGTTCTATAAAAACTTTATGTTTAGGTTCCTATCATCTAATTTTGAATAATGATTTCTATAAAAAATTTAATACGAGACATGTACTTTTAAATTTACGATTAAAAAGAGTTCCGCTACATTTTAAGAGGTAATACTTCGAAATAAATCTCAACCATTGAATTTTAGGGCCTGTTTGCTTCGTTGCCCAAGCTCGCTACAAGTCGCCGCGCCAAAAGTCTGGCGGCGCTCGCCAAACGCGCTCGCCAAGGTTCGTCGGAGTTGTGGCTTCGCCACCACACGCCTAACCTCTGGCGGCCGATTTCTTCACCAGAATCTGGCGCGGCCATGCATGCCTAACGAGCGGTGGCGGGTGCCAAACAGGCCCTTATAGTTTTTAAAATTATCGCATGCATCAGTTTTCAAAACTGTCTAATAACTTTTGAAACTGATAGATATAATTATAGCAGATCTTTTAAAAGATCATTCATTTATCGAGATTTGTGCAAATAGATGGTTCATAATCATTTTGGTCTATTGTAGAATTTGCCATTAAAAAAATATTTATATAACTTTTATATTATTAAAGTTATAAAAATTATTAATCAAATACAGATTTGACTAAATCTAAATGTAAATTATTTTGGAACGGAGCCAACTAGTAGCTTGCCGTGTTAGCAAGCTGGCTCTAGCCCGCACACTCGGATGCCTTAGCCGACAGTATGATACTCCTATACAGTTTCGGTGAACAAATGGCGATGACTGACTACGGCACGGCCGGCCAGCGCTCCAGCTAGTCCAGCTTTATTTCCCGTTTTACTTGGGCATCACGATGCTAGCTAGACGGCGCCAAGACGAACACACTACGGAGAGATGTCTCGGTCGTGGCCACCAGCTCGATCCCGTGTGCAGGAAAACGGGAATTTATTGCCCACTGGATCATCTACAACGTGATTAACGCGGTTGATTAGCTAGTTTATGAATGAGCTGGAGGCCTGTTGATTAGTTTCTGAGTGAGTTGGAGTTAATGCATGGGACTAAGGATACAAGTTTTCTTGATCTTTGGATCCGTGTGGGTCGGTCCAAAATTCTCTACAATGAACTAATTCTTCCATCTTACGTTCTTAGGAGATTAATTTAAATGAACAAAAAATTCGACTCACAACTACGTATTGAGTAACCACTTGCATCCGTAATGAGATGTCCGTGCATTGTGATCAACACAGGCCATGTCTTGTACTCCAATCTTGGTAAACACGGGCCATGCCTTGTACTCCTATCTACAGGACAAAAACCATAGCAGCCTAGCAGGCCACTTGATACTAGCTCCTTGCATTAAGTTGTTGGCTCAGTACAATTTTGTAATTTTAGAAATATGCTATGACCACGTCAATGATAGGAGTATATATTGTAATAATATGTGAGTCATGATGAGATATTTTAAATCTTGAAAAATTGTAACACATGCATCAAATTAATCCTTGGAAAAAATTCTTCTTTGTTGCTGGGCCGCGCTTGCTCTTTCCCCTGCACGGGCCATCGAAAGATGTCTAAACTGGACTATAGAAACGATTGGCTTTATAATGGTACTATAGACCAGGCCCAAGCCTACAGTCTACGTACGTCTGCATGGAGCATGTGTGGCTGTGGATCGGAGCGCCTGTCCGACATGCAAACCTTTGGCAATCCTACGGCGCTGCAGTACTCGCACTTGATGCCCGGCCCGCCGAACCACCACACGAAGAAGACGATAGGTGCCAGCCAGGAATACGTTAGTGTACAGTGCATGTACCGGTATACTGTATGCGTACGCGTTGCATGCATGCAATGGTGGTCAGTGGTCCAGGGTACTGGGATCACTACCGCTGCTAGCTAGCTAGCTAGCGTAGCAACGCAATCTTCTCCGCAACCCCGTTCAATGGCTTTCGAGTCGTGTCGAGCAGCGCGTGAGGTCGTCGCTGCTCCCGAACCAGTCGCATGCATGCATGATCCGGGCCGTGAGTGGGGTTAATTCCTTCTCTTATTTCTCCTTATACCTAGCTGATTCTCCGGTGGTTTAGTTTATGGAGTATGAATAAATCAACATCGATCTCTGTTCAAAAATGAATAAATCAACATCTACAGTACTGTTACAATCTGCAAGGAAACTCTTCTACCTGTATATTCTGCAGCACGTAGCAGTACTCTGTCTCTGATTCTTTCCCTCTCCGGAGTTACTGCTAGGAGGATCCTGCAACAAGGCATATGGAATATAGTCGCATCAGCACCTCACATCACGAGACTGACTGACCAGCCACACATGCACGTCGTGATCGCCATCGTCGTCGCCAGTGGACGACCCCACCCCACGACCCACGGAGCAACAAGCCACGACAACGTAACATGATCGCGTCTGCTGATGCTGCTGCTGCGATGGCAACGGGACGGGAGAGCATCGCCGTCGATCTGCGCCGCGCTAGCTGGGTCGCTGGCGCTGGCTGCCACTTGGTACTACAGCAAAGCAGGACGGACTGGTCTCTATCAGCCGTGTCAGCTGACTCAGCTCCATGCTTGCGCGCACATGACGCCCCTCACGTACGATACACTGCCGAAACACCATGCATTTTGCCCTGGTCCCGACTCTCACGGGCTATGCATCTTTCGTCAGGAGGAGTACAACAGTAGACATATAGATATAGTAGCACGTGCAGTAGGTGACATAACGTTGCTCTATATATCTAGTCTTCCACCTTTGAAAAGAAAGACCATCTTTCCGACCTTAGTTATGAGGTTACAACTTACAACCCGTTGCTGTAAAATTGTTGTTGTTCACTTACATTTGGACTTTACATGGGGTATATTCAGAGGAATGAACGAAACTCCCCAAAGCTACCGGGACGATCGAGTTGGACGTGCGGTGCAGCGCCATCGGCGCATTGAGTGCGGGGTCACGAGGCTTCGACGGGCACGACCACGACGACGAGATGGGCGTGGGCCGCGTGGCAGCGCAGTCAGGTCACGGCGTCCTGCCTCCACGCCTCATTCACCAGCAAAAACCTGCTTTCCGACCGGGCTTCAAACCGGAAGCCATTTGCAGCGACCAGCAACAGCACCCCACGGCTGCTGTGCTGGCTGTGGTCAGTCAGCCTCTGGCCGGGCGGTGACCGCGAGTGGCTCTGCTTTTTTCTATCAGCGCTTCTTGCTAGTAGTAGTAGGATGCAGCAGCTATCTGTCTGTCTATCCGCCATTCCGCCTGCCTTGTGTTGCTACAATTATCTTGTGACACTGACGAGAGAAAGGAAGGGTTCTCTGGTTGGATTCATGATGATGACCTAATCGAGGAGCTGGTTGCAGGGCCCATGCACACATGAGACGCACTCTGGCGAAGCCTTGTGCCATTTTCACTGCCATTTTTTACTATAATAATAGGGCTTACTGGGTTGTTGCCCTTGAACCTGTTGTTGACCTCAAACGAGTCTATTGTTACTGCAGCAGGAACTTCTTAATGAAATTAATACGTAAACTTCTTAGTGAAATACAGCAATATGTAGCTCTCCTGCGTATTTGAAGAAAAAAAAAACTGCTGTGGGAAACACGCTACATTATCGTTTTGAACGATTGCAAGTTCGTCCGAGCGCAGATAGTTTGAATAAACTCTTTCTAATGTTAGCATGATATGCTGCCATCCGACCTCAAATGTAACTGAAGGTGAAACTCAAAACTATCACCAAACAGGGCAGGCGAATCGCTTTTACCAGAGATCCCCTTGTTCGCAGCGATGTCCGAAAGATAGTAATAACAGAGTCGACATAAGCTACTAAACCAAAACTAGCAATATAATACAGTTCTTTACAAAAACATAAAAAACCCAAAGGCAAAATCCTACTAGCTAGTAATTACCTTACATAAGGTACTGTCGATAAGGTAAAACTAGTAAGCCCAGAGTTTAATTCTGTACCAGACAAAAGTTCAACCAAACAAAAAGAGGAGTTCTAGACTCATAGCTCGGCCAGATATTGAAGCTACAATTATCATCCTCAAGGGATTTTTTTTTCCCTGCAATACACATCCAAAATCAGGTGATGATTCATTTCCCTCCAATTTGCCCAAAATTCAGATCTCATGGCTAGGGATTCATCACATCACAGAGCAGGCGTTTGGATTCTCATCACTAAAGAGCTGCGGAGCGTACTGGTAGGTGTAGCCGGGAGCACCATACCCGCTCGGGTGGTTGAATCTGGGGTAATGCATATACGGGTTAGCCATGGCCAAAGGGTCATTCTCTTCACCAGCAGCAGCATTGCTTTCGTCCTTCTGTTTATCCGCTACTCCACTGTCTTTCTTCTCTTTGCTGTCATCCTTCTTCTCACCGCCCTCGTCGGCCTCCTTGTCGTCTTTGCCATCACCAGCATTCTCAGCCGCAACCGGCTCAGATTTAACAATTACAGCATGCTTGCCAGTGCGCCTGTGCACGTAATCAGCGAGCTTGGCCTCCTCGAACACTCCCTTCACGGTGATTTGAGAAGCCTTCAGGTCAGGTTCTGCAGATTCTACTCCTGCAAACAGAGATGACATTTGTTAGGAGGTTTACTTGATGATCCCTGTAAAGAATTAACCGTTAAACATCCATAAAAAAAACATATAAATCATCGATCATTCAGATACAACAAAAATATGTACCGTTGTATTCTAAAAATCATTCTTTTCTAGAAGCATTTATTATTGCAACAAATCCTCAGGCAAGCAAAGAAAAGAGTACATCTCAGTATCAAGCGATCAGTATCAATCAACAGCTGCAACCTTATCCAGAAAAGCTGCAGATATCAGTTTTTCACAACAGACCGATCCTAGGACGAAGCAATCATGAAAGTGAAACTTTACATTCCTAGCAGTAACATATAAAATATCATTCATCAAAAAACAGAACTTTTGTGAATTGACTGAAAGCTATCTGGCAACAAATTTGTACCTTTCATCTTGAGGATTTTCTTTTTGAGCACTTGCGCACAGGCTTCACAATGCATATGCACCTTGAGCACCACCGAGACCACCTTAGACTTTGGTTCAAAACAAAAGATCAGTGATAAGAAAAGTCAATGATAGTATGATCTACAGCTATTTTGGTTGGATAATTCACCTTCTCTTCAGGTTTTGGTGCTGGCTCAGCAGGTTCTTCTTTTTTCTCCTCTTCTTTCTTCTCCTCCTCCTTGGGCGGTGGCGGCAGTGGTGAGAGAAGCTCGACCTTGCGGCTGGTCTTCTTCTGCACACGCTCCACCACCTTCATGGGGTCAGCAGCTGCCTTCTTACCCTTCACGACCACCTTGTGTGCCTTTGAGTCCGCGCTGACATCTTCCACACCTGCATTGCATACATAAAGCTCCATGTTTTCAGACTCGGTAGCATTGATGGACTCCTCGCACATTTGGGCGGAAAACAAGGAGTAATCAATTTTGAAACCACTGAGCCTGCACAAGAAACAGCAGAGAAACATAGACTTATCTCAAATGTGAGTCCTGCGTTATCTTTACACATTTCACATCTAAAAGGGGAAGATTGTGATTGTAAGGGGATCTGGAAAGTATTTTTTTTTAAAAAAAAAATATTCTGCAGATCAGAAGAGACATCAGCAGGAAAAGGCTGTGCTCATAATAATCGGATTTAAGGTTGTTCGGATCTAGTCACTACAGACACATTATGCACGTGACTCGAGAGAGAAACGGTTGAATTCAGGAATCTACGCTTTTGCCCACCAAAACCTCTTCAAAAGCCACAGGCAACCACAATAACAATCTCGAAACAAAGAAGCAAACCCCATAAAAAATCGAGTTCAGTGACATAAACCGAAGAAATCATGGGAAGAAAGAACTTGAAAGAAAAGTTCTTTTTCTTCCTAATAATAGAAGACATAGGAAACAGAGATAAACGAAGCTTGGAGGTAAACAGGGGGACACTGCCCTAAAAACCTTAAAAATCAGAGCAACGAATAGTTTACCTACTCCCCGTTCAAAAGGGAAAAGTATACCAAGAAGTCAAGAACACAACGGCACAATAGTTGACTGTACCAAAAAAAAAAAAGGGAAAGAGAGAGAAGCATTACCATCAAATCCCTTGAGGATTCTCTTGACCTTGCGCGCGCACCCCTCGCAGTGCATGAACACCCGCATGACGACCTCCTCGGGCGGCGGCGGTGCGGCGTCCTCCTTCTCCCCCTCCGCTCCTGCTCCGCCGTCGCCCTTCTTCTCCTCCTCGGCCACCGCCACCGCCGCCGGCGCGGGCTCCGTCCCCTTCTCCGCCGCCGCCTCCTTCGCCTTCTCCTCCTGCACCAGCACGCGGCCAAACAGACACGGAGAAAGAAAAGGAAACGGCGTCAAGATCTTCCCTCAACCTCTCGCAACCGCGGAAAAGAACTGAAGAACATGGCCGAGAAACTAGCACTACCTCGCCCATGACCGGCTCCCTCGTTCGTTCCTTCGCCGCGGCTTCGGTCTCGGCGCGCAGTTTCGCTCAGTCACGCCTCTGCTCTGCTCTGCTCTGCTCTTTGGCGCGTGGCCTGCGCCCGTCCTGTGGAGCGTGGAGTGGAGGGGTAACTATGGCTGGCTGGGCTGTAAGTAAGCTGTGGTACTAGTAACGCGCGCCAGCGGCTTAGCGGGGACGACGGAGCGCCGTGTCAGCCGCGGGGCCGGCGCGTCCGGGGAGCGCGGAAACGGAACCGGTGTCCGCCTTCCTCATCTGCCACGCCAGTAATCCTAATCTCCCGCGTTTTCTTCGTCGAAAACAATTCTGCTTTCGTGTGGGTGGTGTGGCGTTGCAACCTTTTTTTCTCGTAAGCCGGAGCTGGAAACGTGCAGTGTGTGCGAGACAGACAGGGGAACGGTGTTTGCATCCGGGTCCGGGGTCCAGGCGACGCCGGTTTTGTACCGTGGTTTCGTAAATCAGAACAAGCATTTGGAGCTTTCCTCTCACCAGACACCTGTTACTAGAAGTTACTAAAATCTTTACTACGACTCTTATCTGCACCATTTACGTGACTTGCTCAAGATTGTAGCCTAACGTGTAAAGTACTACTCAGAGATTTGGGTTCACTGTTTGAATGTGGATTGGAAGATACACCAAACACAAAGAGTAAAGTTTATCGGATGACGGAACAGGGGTTTTAAAAATCGGCAAAAAAACATTGATTTTTTTTGGTTTTTAATCAAACCGACTCGATCCGATATAGTGTTGATCCGGTTTTTAATAAAAACCGAATCTGATACTTATAGCAATTTCAGCTAACTAACCAATTTTAGCCGTTAGTCCATCGATTTTTTATCAAACCGAAAACCAGAGCAAAGCCAGTTTTTAAAACGCTAGAAACCAAGGGAGAAACTGGACAAAAACGCAAAAGCAGAATAGAGTCAATGTGTGACGGCAAGGTCGGTGAAGCCTCATCGAAGGCGACGCAGAGTGGTGTTCAAGAAGTTAATGTGTTTAATTTACTTTCTCCTATACTCCGTAGTACTAGCAGACAAATTTCCTTTTCACCGACCTCTGTTTCTTTCTTTATCGGGATGGATACCCTGTTGTCACCTGTAGTATGTTTCGCAATGCAGTCCCGCCGATTTCCTGGTGTCGCCGGGGGTGTTGATTTCTACTAATGTTGGAGGATGTGAGTAGTAGCAATATCTGGAAAGTACAGGGGGCCTTTTTTTAATCAATATCCAAATCACCATAGGTACAACAGTGCACGAAATGAAGGTTTCCAAGCGTTAGCCTGCCTGTGTTGTGTGTTGACACAGAGGATGTTGGGATTTGATACTTTAACCGCTAGGAGCGACTTAGGAGTATTCTAACCACTGAACAGTGAACCCCATGCTTTGATTCATTTTATTCGCAGCGTACTCATCAGGAACGTGAGCTGGCACCAAGTCGAACAGATGTTGTTGCATCTTTCAGAGCATCACCTATTTTCTATATTTTTTTTTAAAAAAAATAAACTGATTTTTATAAAAATTTTCTGTGACATTTCTACGTATCAAGCGAAGGCAAAGTGAGGCCTTAGTATCTGAAGATCTCTTCAGGTGACAGGAAACAGAGTCGCTACCGCGCGCATGTTTATCATCTTGCCGTCCTTGCATGTGCGAGTTGAGCTCGACCAAATTAACTGTCCTGCAGTCGCCGCCACCGTTGCGCGATTAATGATCGTGATGACACGCTCTAAAAGCAGCAAGGGAAAATTTGAAAAATGGCAGTACGCGGAATTATCGGAAGCAGTCGCTCACACCAGAGCAGCAGAGGCTTTTCCGGCGCCCGGGGATGGCGCAGGTGCCCCTGCCGCGCGGCGTGGTCGGCTCGGCTCCCGTGGCCGTGGCCAGGAAACGCGCTCGCCGCTTGTGTCCAGTTGTCTACTCCACTGGCCACCAGAGGAGCCTGAGCCGTGCTTCACCATTCGGCCTCGTTCGGTTGTTTGGGAACTAATCCTCAAATGTAATGGTTCCAAACAGAGATTAAGTGAATCCCCTCCCTGCTGGTCACTCAATCCCATGGCGATTTAATCCCTATGTTTTTCTCAATCCACTTCCCAGACTCTTTGTTCGGCAGGCAGGTATCAGGACACGGATTGCCATGATCAGTAACCAACAAATCCACTACCCTGTACATGTTGCCACTTGAACCAAAAACACAAGAAAAAATCAATCTATGATCAGAACTAAACAGAACATCAATTTCCTTATTCCTGATCATCAGAAGAACTAAAAAGTAAAGAAAAAACTAAACATCAATTTGCCGGCTGATCAATACTAAATAAAACATCAATTTCCATGTTCCTGATTATCAAGAGAACCAAAGAGAGAGAAAAAAAAAGGAAGAACAACATATGATCGGTATAAACAGAGGAAACACTGGAAAGTTCAGAATCTGGCACATATAAGAATGGTAGCATTAAACGGTCAAGGTTCACCAACTAGTTGGATAACAGTTTCTCACGAATTATCGCATAAGCATTTCAACTAGTGCTATCATGATTCCGACATAATTCCATTCTTGTAGTACTTTGGCAAGTCACTTCAGCCTTCCTCTTTCTTTTCTTTGCCTGTCAACAGTTGATATCAGAATGTAACGAAATAAGACTGATTCTAAGCACTAAATTATTAAAACAGAACTGAACATTGATAAATGTCACAGAAGATATAAATACTAAAATGGACTGAAAAGAACCGCTGAAATAGAAAAACTAAAACAGAACTGAAAATATTTGTAAATGTCACTGGAACTTCTGAAACATGATTTTGCAACTATGGGACTAAATCACTTCTGAAACAGAACCATGGGACTAAACCCCAGTGACTAAATCTAATTTAGTAAAACATAGCAGGATCTCAGAACTGGGATTTAGTTCTGTTTTACTAACAAAACTATAGTAAACTGCAACCACCAGATCTCAGAACTTCTGAAACAGAACTATGGGACAACCTAGTAGGATTTATACTATACCACAAAAGTGAAGTCAAATCTCTTTAGTACATATGTCGATATTGGAACTGTAGGGCAATACTCACAGCAGCAATTCAAATATGGCAAACAACTGAACCCTTGATGACAGAAACAAAAAATAGGACGAAAACAGGACAGGAACATACCTGTTAGGCCATTTCAGCCCTTAGCCACATCATGGCAGCTTCTGGATCCTCATCGCAGGAACAAAGAAATTTTTTTCTGTTTTCCTGACTCTTGAAAACAGCATATGCTTTAACCTTTTCTTCCTTTGTCACCTCCATTGTATTCAAAAGTGATATTCATTGCCGAACTAAAAATGAAGTCATAAAAAGAATCTTTAGTTTAAGGGTACAGTAATTACAAACAAAAAAAATCTGAAAAAAGAAGTCATAAAAATGTGTTTAACATTTAGAAGTACAGAGAAACAACAAAAATAATCTTCAGTTCAGGGTACAATAATTATAAACCAAAACATACTTAAACAAAGAAGTAGAACAATTATCCCTTGTTGATGCTATAGGTTGCCAGGATGGTGGAGGTTGGTCCTCTCTCCAACTCTAACCGGTGCCGGCACAATCTGAAAAATTCTATAATATTCGATTAAACAGCAGAATATCATTAAGATCCAAGAAGCAGCGGAGCACACTCAGTAAGGGAGGAAGATTCAGAAAACTTTAATTGTAAAGCGCTAGAAACAACATATTATTTCCAGTTAATAAAAGTATTAAATCCATTGATTCATCACGACAAATAAAATTGTAAAATGATGATTTAATTGGTAATCAAAGAACTTAATTCTCATAGCACTAGCAACACAAACACCTAAATATTGCATTATCACATATACCCAATGTCCATGAAATCTCGTGAAAGCTAAATGAATTGCTAACACTCGGCTAATGTTGTGGCCAGTGTTGAGAAATCAGGAAAAATATAAGAATTTCTAGCGCAAGAAGCAATCTATCCCGCACTTGACTACTATATAAACATCAGGCCAAGACAAGATAACAAGATGAAAACTAAATCTTGGTGGAAAAAGAATTGATAATGTTAACAAATTGTTCGCTAGTTAATCCTACTACTGTACTACATCGGCAGCTCCACCACGGCTGCATCGCTGCTCCCAAGGTGACAGGCTAGCCTAATTGCAGCAGCTCAGTGCCTCTCACGCTCGCGTCCCTGCTGTTGGCGCTAGAGGCCGTGTCGCTGCTGCTCTTCGCTGAAACTTGCCTGGAGCTTGCGTGCCGCTCGTGCGCCGTGCTCGCGCCGCTGCTGCTCGCACTGGAGCTCGAGTGGCTGCTGCTCGCACTTGGAGGCCGCGTCACTGCTGCTCATGCGCCGCGCTCACTACTGCTGCTCGCGAGCTGCGCCATCTCTCCCTTGCTCTCTCTGTGGCTGTGGATCCGAAGCACATCAAGAGGAGGGGAATGGGATTACCGGTGAGAAGAAAAGGGGTGGACGAGGGGAATGGGATTACCGGTGAGAAGAAAAGGGGCGGACGAGGATGCGTCTGCAGTCGCCGCCGCTTCCCAGAGTCGCGCACGCGTCGCCGCGGACGCGCCGTCGTGGCTTCGAAGGTTTCGTTCCACGAGTCCTCTGGTAGGGTTTCGAACCAAGCCAAATCAGATGGGGAACGGCCGGGGTGGGCTGGATTAAATTCCCGGTGACGAATAACCGAACAGCAATTCCAAGCGCAACTGGGCTTCATTCTCCGTCTGGCTGGCCCACGTGGGACAGGCCGTGTTCCCCGCCGTTCCCGGGGTAACCGAACATGGCCTTCAGAAGTTTGCGGGCCACTTCGTTTTCTATGAATTTTGCTGCATTATTACAGCGAATTTGTCCTACTCCTCAGTTTCAAAATATAAGGCATTTTTAAGTTTAGTCAAAGTCAAATTTTTATTATTTTGACTATTTATAATATATAATTAGTAATAATTTAGCACAAAAAATATATTTTTTGAATTCATCATTAAATAAACTTTCATAAAAATTATATTTTTATATTAAAATTATGTAATTTTCTATATATTATTGGTAGAAATTAAAAAATTTGACTTTATCTAAACTTAGAAATTCTTATATTTTACAACGATGTAGTATATACTTTTTTGGTCTAGTTTGCCTAATGATCATAGTTTTCTTGCGACATAGTTAGGTTTGGTAGTGGTTTGCCTCAATTTTGATCTAAAGGGTGAGGCTGAATTATTGTGCAAACTTTCATGTGTCTGCAAGTCTGAAATTTCAGCAACCATTCCTCGAACCATGTCATCCTTGTCAATTTATCATGATCTGGCTCCACAATTGGTTGAACTATAAATCCGCATGACCAAAACATCCATTACTCGAGTCAAATTTAGAACAATATCAAGTTCATGACAACTGAAATCTGACCAATGGTGGTACAGCACTACAGCTGGTGAACTGGAATTGCGAACTGCTTGTAACCAAGAGACCGTCTGGCATTGGAGAACTGCCTCGGCGTGTCAACCAAAGAAGAAATCGACAATGCTGGCAACTTGCAATCAAAACAGTAATCTGACAGCAAGGGGGCACAAATACCCCTAATTATGCACCGGCACATTTACTAAAAACAGGCACCACGGGACCGATTTGCACATGTCGCCGTCATTGAATATATGAATGAAACCAATCTGTGCCCCATGGGCCCATGGCTGGTGCATTGCAGTTTGCAAGGTTCAATGGAAATTTTCATCATCGAATGAACGACACTACCGTGAGTGTGCTGCGGCAACGGATTATTAGACGCACAAGGCCATTCAAACTCAGAGAACAATTCAGAATCACAGCATACAAGTGCTTATTATTAATATGTAGCAGAAGGCACTTACATGATCTCTTATGACACATATGCCAGACACAAGAACAACATAGACTACAGAACTAGGAGGATGGAAGCTAATCAACATTAGCATACCAGGGTACATAAAACTCTCGCAAACGACACGGTTTAAAGTCCACACTCTATTACTCCATCAAACACCAAAACAGAGGAACATCACATTGATCAGGCATATGGCTCTGGTAGCCCATATGCATGTCAAACGGCAAGGGCGGTGCTCATCCAAGTTTGGATCAATACACCGTCCTGCCATCACCGTCCAGGATCATGTCCTTGAACGCGCCAGCACTTGGGATCATAGGCAACACATGCTCCTGGTGCGGGACGATAACATCCAACAGGTATGGCCCTGGAGTCTCAAGCATCTTCTTGATTGCTGCACGGACTTCACTCCTCTTCGTCACACGGACTGCTGGAGTGTTGAACCCCTTAGCAATCGTCACAAAATCAGGATATATCTCGGTCTCATCCTCTGGGTTGCCCAGGTACGTGTGCGCCCGATTGGCTTTGTAGAACCTGTCCTCCCACTGCACCACCATCCCAAGATGCTGGTTGTTCAGCACCAACACCTTCACTGGGAGGTTCTCAATGCGGATCATCGCCAACTCCTGAATGTTCATGAGGAAACTACCATCCCCATCAATATCGACAACAGTGACACCTGGGTTAGCCACCGCAGCACCAGCGGCGGCTGGCAACCCAAATCCCATAGCACCTAGACCAGCCGAAGACAGCCATTGCCGTGGCCGCTTGTAAGTATAGTACTGTGCTGCCCACATCTGGTGCTGCCCAACACCAGTGGCAACAATTGCCTCCCCTTGCGTCAGCTCATCCAGAATCTGGATAGCATATTGTGGTGGGATCTCCTCCTCAAACGTTTTAAAACCCAGGGGGAATTCCCTCTTCTGCTGATCCAACTCATTTTGCCATATGCTGAAGTCAAAACTCTTCTTTGGCCTGCTACCTTCAATCAGAGCATTCAGGCCCTGCAGAGCAAGCTTAACATCTGCACAGATGGACACATGTGGTTGCTTGTTCTTGCCAATCTCAGCTGGATCAATGTCAATGTGCATAATTTTTGCCCTGCTTGCGAAAGCTTCTATCTTCCCTGTCACACGATCATCAAAGCGCACGCCAAACGCAAGCAATAGGTCGGCCTTATCCACTGCATAATTTGCATATACTGTCCCATGCATCCCGAGCATGCGCAGAGACAGTGGATCATCACTGGGGAAGTTACCGAGGCCCATCAGAGTAGTCGTTACTGGAACCCCAGTGAGCTCCACAAAGCGGCGCAGCTCCTCGCCTGATGCAGCGCAGCCACCACCAACATAAAGAACAGGGCGCCGTGACTCACCAACAAGACGCAGCACCTGCTCCAGCAATTCGGTCGCAGGAGGCTTGGGCAGGCGTGCGATGTACACAGACAGACTCATGGATGTGTTCCAGCTCGGCACAGCCATCTGCTGCTGGATGTCCTTGGGGATGTCAACAAGCACCGGCCCGGGGCGACCGGAGGAGGCCAGGAAGAAGGCCTCCTGTATGACTCGGGGGATGTCATCCACGTCGAGAACCAGATAATTGTGCTTGGTGATGGAGCGGGTGACCTCGACGATGGGCGTCTCCTGGAAGGCGTCGGTGCCGATCATGCGGCGGGGGACCTGTCCCGTGATGGCGACCATCGGGACGGAGTCGAGCAGCGCGTCGGCGAGCGCGGAGACGAGGTTGGTGGCGCCGGGCCCCGAGGTGGCGACGCAGACCCCGACGCGGCCGGACGAGCGCGCATAGCCCGACGCCGCGAACGCCTCCCCCTGCTCGTGGCGGAAGAGGTGGTTGGTGATCGTGGGCGACCGCGTGAGCGCCTGGTGGATCTCCATGGACGCGCCGCCGGGGTAGGCGAAGACGTCGCGGACGCCGCAGCGCTCCAGCGCCTCGACGAGGATGTCGGCGCCCTTGCGCGGCTCGGCGGGGCCCCACGGCCGCAGCGATG